>PGTU02002192.1:0-16930 GCA_002896215.2 Cicer echinospermum
CCGTTTTCTCGGTGCTACTCTATTCTGGTCTAATAAAAAAACCGAACCGGACAGAACCGGTGCGTTCGTTCTCAAAATTAGGAAAGCCGATAAACGCCGAATTCTGCGGAGTTATCTCCGCCATATTCACGACGTCTCCGACGAGATAACGAACAGAGGAGAACGTGATTTACAGTTATTCGTTAACGTCACCGGCAGTGACGGCGGTGGTGGCACACGAACGAGGTGGAAATCTGTTGCGTTTACTCATCCAGCGACGTTTGAAACTATGGCGATGGAAACGGATCTGAAAAACAAAATCAAATCGGATCTCGAATCGTTTCTCAAAGCGAAGCAATACTATCGGCGAATTGGCCGAGCGTGGAAACGGAGCTTCCTTTTGTACGGTGAATCCGGTACCGGCAAATCGAGCTTCGTCGCCGCGATGGCGAATTTTCTTTCCTATGATGTTTATGACGTTGATCTCTCTAAGGTTCGCGGCGATTCAGATCTGAAGTTTCTCCTCTTAGAAACGACAGCGAAATCGATCGTCGTCGTGGAAGATCTCGACAGGTTTTTAACGGAGGAATCGGATTCGGCGGCGGTTACGGCGTCGGGAATTCAGAATTTCATGGACGGAATTCTAAGTTCTTGTTGCGGCGAAGAAAGAGTGATGGTGTTCACGATGAACAGTAAGGAGTTTATCGATCCGAATTTTCTTCGACCGGGTCGGGTCGACGTTCATATCCATTTTCCGGTTTGCGATTTCTCGTCGTTCAAGACGCTTGCGAATAGTTACCTTGGAGTTAAAGAACATAAGCTGTTTCCTCAGGTGGAGGAAATTTTCCGGCACGGCGCGAGTTTAAGCCCTGCCGAGATCGGTGAATTGATGATTGCGAATCGGAACTCACCGAGTCGGGCTATAAAATCGGTTATAGGGGCGTTACAAACTGACGGTGATGGGAGGGGGTATGGGGATATGATCGTACGGCAGATAGAGGATGGTGACGTGGACGAAGTTCAAAACGGTGTTCTATGTGGAGTTGATGGATTCTCTACGGTTAAGGATATACGGAAGCTGTATGGTTTGTTTAGATTGCGGAATGTCAAAAGAAATCGCTCGTCGAATTTATGTACAAGTGGGGGGATGAATTAATTGTAGTACTCCTTGGAAATTGGGACTTTTTTTTTAATTTAAGGAATTGGAGATTTTGTTCATACAAAATATTAGGTAGTCATTGAATGGTTGGATATCCAATTAAAACTGTTCATATTGGTACTTTAGAAATGATTTTGTAAAGGTTACTAGAAATTAGAATTAATTTTTTATATTAATTAAGAGTATGATTGATACATGATAGAATTATTAGCAAAAATTTTGTTTTTTCTAGAATTAACAAAGGAAAACTTGTATTATAGTTTGGACGATAAACCACCCTGTATAGTTTTGTTTTTCCATACCCATTCCATGATTCAGTCACTTGTCATGGCATAGTTTTCACACTAAAGAAAAAAGTGCCAAGATTGTGCATTTTCTTTATCTTTTCTTTTCATATTTTATGTCTATTAGAACCATATTATATTATTCAATGAAGTTAGTAGAATAACAACACACTCTTAAAAAATTAGATTAAAAACATAGAGATAAGTCAAGATGCAATAAGACAACAAGATATTTGCACGGCAGCTTTGGCAACTAGCCATGCGCAACAAAATGTTTAGCAAAAAACATCACATTCACTTTCAAACCTCGGTTTTAGTCTACCAAATTTAATACGACTCCTTTCGTGCCTATGTATCATCATAATACCTCCATGACTATCAACGATAATTCATATTCTAAACCTCTCGCTCATCATAATCATATATTGCATGAATATCATAGCGTTGCCAAAAAACACCCACTGTCGGACATCACACCACATTGGCACGAGCCTAAATGTTCCAACTCAAATATAACATGATTGACTACAAAAAAAAAAGCCCAATACAATGAAGTAAGCAAGCCAACATTGAGGACCAGTCTAGTAAGACCTCATGGATGACATTTGCATCAAGAGCGACGCATGGCGTAAACTACTATGACGTCATCCTTAGAATGCAGAGTCGGTAAAAGGCAAGGAATCTACAAGCATTGACATACTTTAACGTCTCATGCATGCGAAGCACACTACTTATCGCGGTACGTAGTTGCATCGCAACTAACAATTTCACTTGATCTCAATGATCATTTTAATGAATAATAGCAATAGATTGCAATGGATATGAGTCCATCTACTCAATGATAAAAGGGTTCACCTCTCGAGTATCACACACCTTATTCATTACTCATTTTTACTTGTTATCAACTTATACCTTGCCTTAGTATGGCAATCAACTTGTCTTTGCAAGCACACCCCTCATTGGAGTAAGACATATACGAAGAAGATACAAAAATTGGGTATTCCAGTAACACCAAACTGGAGATCACATTACCACCACTAGTCATCACCTTGTGAGTTCATACAAGACAAGATCTATCATACAAGATCTTTTTCTAGTGGCTTTACTTCATACACCAGTAATGTTTAAGTCATTCAACATCACACCTAACAAAGCCATATCCCCACCAGATCTTTGCTGAATGAGTGGGCTCAAACATTAACAGGATTACCTGGTAGCTTAGCTCAACAAAGCCAAGGCCCTCTACCTAACTTTCATTTGAATTAGAAGACCAATAAGCAACTATCTAGATTATCGCAGTAGCTTACCTCAGCAAAACCAGGATCTCAACATTAGCAGATTATATCAGTAGTTTACTCAATAAAGCAAGATCCCATCTAGCTCTAATCAACTTGAATGAATAGAGATCAACACCTTATAAACACTTATAAGGATGACTTCGACACTCCACACAAAGCCAACGTCCCTGCCTCGCTCTTCAGCTTGGATATGAGGATTTCACATCACAATAAATAACTCAAACACTTTAACCATGAGTCATTTGAAGTGAATGAATATCATAAGAAATGGAGTTTGAATTGTGACCCTTTTTAAAATTTAGTTCATACACTTTAATGTATGTTTTACTCAGACTAAACTTGGTATTAAAAGTTGATTAGTAATCTCTTAATTGATCAGGACGTCTGGAACAATTTATTATTAAGTTAGAAGTTGTAATAATAATATAAAGTGGATTTGATATGTGCAATAATTAAATATAAGGGATAGAAAGATTACACACAAAAAAGCATAGTGTTCACCCAACTCGGCTTCAAGGTCCTCATAACCATGATATTTCACAACTTATGTACTTGTAGAAACTATAATGTTCTCCTTTTCCACACATTTTCTCTTTGATCAACCGTAATTCTTACAATCTTCACCTTCAACCTAGAAATAATTTTTTACATTCATCTTTTAACTTTGAAAGGTTTTCTCAGTCACCTTTCAATCTAGAAAGGATTTTTTCAAACACGCTCAATCTAACCACAAAACAAAACTTGAGTTAATTTCAATGGTATCATAAAAAGTATTTGACAATCTAATGATTCTTAACTCTTTGTTTTTAGATAAATAAAAACAAACTCAGTAAATAATTATCTACAGTATAGTGAAAATATTGAAGTTGCTTGAAGAGTTTTTAACTTGTTTTTACTTGACAAACTGGTGGTAGATCGCAAGTTGGACTATGTCGGTCATTCTCTAATTGATCTTCATTAATAGTTAAGAAATGGTATTAAATATCAGTTTAATACAAATATAGCATTCGAATAGTCTTGCCAACTATCAATTCATTTCTTTGAAACAATGTTCTTATTTACAGTATGTCCAGAATTGTTCTTCTTCAACTTTAGAACGTTCTTCTTTAAGTTTTAGAAATCTTGGGCGCGAGGATGAATATTTTTTGTCTGAGACAACGTTGAGTTCGGAAGCATGCACATCATGTAATGTCAAAAGTGTTTTGTAGTGCACTTGAGTGTTTTGTACTGGCTCCCAACTAATCATCTGAAGATCAAAACTGCAGATCAATCTCCATGTGTTTTTTGCAAGTGGACTTTCAATGTTTGACTTTTTTATGCTTGATTTCCTTTTGAGTTACCATGTATGAATTATATCACTCCAGACAGACTTTCAGTGGTCCCAAAACTGAATCATTTATCCTTTGTCTTTTATATTAAGACAATGAGATTGTTCTGCAATCATTATGTCATCAAATCTAGGTATCATTCTATATTTTATTTTTACAAGTAGACCTTAAAATATTGATTTTTAATTGCTTATTAAACTATTTGAAATCTCATGTGAATAACAATGTCGATTCAAGAAGGGGGGTTTGAATTGTAAATATGGCTTTTAAAAAAATTCCTGTTGAAACTTAAGAAATAACTCAAGAATGATCTTGGTTATGGAAACAGAAACGGAGACGTTCTTGGTTTATGTTATAAAACAGAAACGTTCTTAATTAGAGAAAATCAGTTTCTATTTTACTTAATTGATTATGCGGTATAATAAAGAAGGAGATAGGAAAGAGAATACCACACAAAGATTTATCTTGGTTCAACCCACGTGGGTTACGTCCAGTCCTCACACTGTGAGATTTTCCACTAAGTGTTTAAAACGAAGAGCCTTTCTTAATCTTACAACACCTGATAGATCGACCTTGATCTATCTTTCTTAATACTTTCCACCCAGAAAGCAATTACACGCATATCTAACTTGATAGGAAGCAATCTTAAACAAAACTATAAAAAAACTCTTATAGTTGAAGTTTTTACAAATGATTGAATTTGACAGAATCTGAATATTGCTCAACTCTTGTTTGAGAATAGATTCTTTACAGAGTATCTAATGACATTTCGCAGCTGATATGTGAATGTGCAGCAGTGGCTGTTTCGCGAATTGCAGAAAAATTTGATGTTGTCTCTGTTTTGCAGGAATTTCAAGCTAAGTGTGATTGTATATTGTTGATTACTTAGCACTTGATTTCTTACTGAGAACTAGGATAATGGCCTTCTATTTTATAGGCTGTAGATGTACTGAATGAAGGTACAAAGCTGTTGGAGAGACTTAGTTTTTTGACTGAAACATTATTTTAGAATAAAAATATCCTTCTTTGAAATAGCTTTTTGACTTTTAATGTTTGCATTTAAAGCATCTCAGTCCTTTCTTTGACGTTTCTTCATTGATCTTGGATGGTACATTATCTGCCTTGAGTCTTTGAGTGTAGCTAAAGAAGGTTGGAGAAGATTAGGAACGAATGTGCAGACTGAAACAGAGAGAATGCAAGGCTGCTGTGCAGAAAAAACGGAGAATGATTAACGTTCTTGGTTTTATCAGTTTGACTTTTCTTGAGCTTCATAATCATTCTGGAGTTCACCGTTTTTAAACGTTATGTATTTCCTTTGTTCTTGTCTTGTCATATACCCAGATTGATCAAGTTTTCTTGACATTTGAATTTTGGAGTCTTAAGCCGTCATGACTTTTGTCCATCTTTGAACCCTTTGATCTTTGTGATCAAATATCCTTTTTGAGTCTGGATTATTCGTACTTGTTCCTTGCCATGTACTTATTAGATATGAAAGATTTCCAAAGCAGACTTTTTATCACAGGGATAGAAAAGATTTGACCAAAACTTGCGTGATGGATAATTTGGTGAAGCTGAAGATCATTCTCTGTTATGATGCAGAATGATCTTGTTGTTGTCTTTTCTGTATTTGCTTGATTCTGCTCTTAATTAAATCCACTCAAAAACACAAGTTAAATAACATAACATTTAGAATCATAATTAACATTCTTAATTAACCTTTGTTATTTTCATTCAAAACTTTAAAATATAGAGTTGATCTCAACACCATGTGCAAAAAATCAACTATATACTACATGTTGTCGTTCAAAAAGATCCTTGTGTCAATTGTTCTTTAATATAACAATCAGAACATTTATGGTGAATCTTCTTCATCATTCTTTTAAAAAAATGACTTAATAAATTATTTTAGCTCTGAAATTGATTTCTTCTTCAAAGTTTGATTCTTGCCATTTTGCTGAACTATTATGAATATTTATGAGTGCAATGAACTTGTTCAACATGATAACATTATTTCATAACATTTGAGGATGTTGTCTTTTATACGATAGGAGAATCTTTTGTTGAAGAATATTATTTTCTTGGTGTTACACATATTGTGTCTTGTCCATCAAGTATCTCTGAGATACTTTAGTATACATATGAATGTATTTGACACTTTGTTTATGTGAAGATGTTATCTTGAAGATGCAAATAATCATTCTTTGAATGATTGATATATTATATGAATATTCATTTTGAGATTCTTTCATGAAATGTTATTGACTTCTTTATTTATTTTTATATATGTTTAAATCTATAGTATATTATTAGACATATTTCCCAAGGTATCTGTCGAGGCCTAAAATTTCGAGTATTTCTCGAATTCAATGGAGTCGCCACCAAATTTATTTTTTAAATAGGGAAAATATTGGAAACCTTAAAAAATTCAAATAAAGAAAATGGTCTTTGAAACCAATTTTGAGTTCGGGAGTCGATTATGCGTAGGGAAGGTATTAGCACCCTACGAATCCGTTAAAACCGGTTACCTATAATTAATTGTGCAAAATTAATATTAACTTAAGTATATTATTTATTCTTTATTATTAAATATGAAATACAATTATTACTATATTTAAAATATGATTTTTGAAAATAAATATGTACTTAATAAAGGATAAAAAAAGAAATTTTTATTTTATGTGCTTGACAAGAATGTGGTCTTGCTCCTCGTATCTCCCGGTGCGATGGAGAAATCAAAGCTACGTAGTTCTTGGGTAAGAAATGCGGATGTGTTGATTTTTAAAAGAAAATTGGGTTTTGTTATATAAAAAAAAAATGTTTTTGACGAGAAAGAAAATGAATTTGTTTGACTGGAAAAAGAATATATTTTGAATACGAGTTTTAAGACAATCAAGTTGTACAACTTGTGTCCTAAAAATTTAATGATTAAAAGATGTCTCATCTAATTAATCTTTTTTAAGAATATTTTTATTATTTTTCAATTTTAAAATTGAGTTTTCAAACCAACAAGTAGTACACTTGTGTCTTAATAACTCAAAGATAAAAAAATGTTCACATCTAATTTAATCAAATTTAATAAATAAATTTTAGATTAATCTATTAATTTATCAAAATAAAAGAAAATAAAAATAAGAATGAATTTTAGTATCATCATAATAGTAATAATCAACACCTAATTTGAAACACAACATTCCCTTTGATTTTAATTTTTAGCAATAGAATTTTTATAAACTTAATAATTTAACAAATTAAAAATGCAAGTAGTACTTAAAAATAATAAAATAAAACCTATTATGTGTAACGTGTTTGCCTACTCTGCAAAAATTGGAAAAGAAGATTGAAGCTACTCTGCGCAAATTGAGAAAAAAGAGAAGCTGGAACCTATATATATATATAGACACTATGTGATAGGTGTGCCAGAGCTATTAAAAATCGCTTATAGGACCTGCTGCTGAGAAGCCAAGCCGTAACATATTGAAAAATGTCATAAGTGGTTCAAAGTCCTAATACAAAATACACATACATGGGAGTTGATTAATTTCAAATAAAAAGAAGATAAATAGCATCAACACCATTTCAGCACTCTTAGAAGTTAAGCATTTCTGATTTTTTTTATATAAAAAAAAACATCTCCTCCATCTTCCTACTATTTAACAATAATTTTCATATTTAAAGAAATAAAAAAGCATCATTTTGAAGAGTAACATCAGACATTTCAGCAAAACAAACAACAAATAGAAGGTATATTCTTAAGCGCGAATACAATAAAGCATTATATTAAGGAGATAGAGAGCAAAACAAACTTGATAGAAGCTGATCTGAGTATGGCGGCGAAGAAAAAAAAAAACAGCGGCAGTGCACAACTGATGGTTGAAGATGGTTACGGTGGTAACTTAACTTTGGTTTTTTCCTTGGCTACTACTACTCTTGTTTTTTCCTTCTTCTTTTACGGTGTTTTTTCTTAGTCTCCATTTTTTCTGCCTTCTTTCTATGCGTTTTAGTGGTATTAATCTCAGATTTCTCCTCCTCACAAAAAAATGTCTCCCCCATCTTTGTAAAAAAAAACAGATGTATTTATAGAGTTTTTTTATCTGATTAGTTGTTTTCTGGGCTGTGTCTCTGTTCTATCTATTTCCTGTTTGATGTTTTTTCCTTTGCTCATCATCTGCGTTTTTTTCTACACCTCCTGATGCATTCATGATTTTGATTTACTTGCTTGATCTGTTCTATTGCTGAGCTTTAATTTGTCTTTTAGTTTCTTTTTTTTTAAACTCTAAAGGTTGTCTCTTTGTTCTGCACAATGTGTACCAAGACTGATTTAAAAAAATTATGTTTTTATGTTTCTCAATTCAGTTAAAACAGGAACAGATGTACCCATAAGCATGGCTTGTGCATCAATGGCAGTCATCATCAACATGGCAAGTTTGGCAGTGAACAAAGTCAACATAGCAAGGCTGGCTTGATCGATTTAAATTTTATTGTAATTTATTTGCCTTTATTTTAGTTTTTGATTTTGGTTTTAAAACTCAATTAGATTTAAATTGTAAATTTAATATATAATGGAAATTATTTTTGTAATTATTTTTATTTCCTTTTTTAAATACATATTTCCTTCTTATATTTGTTTTCAAAATGGACAAAATTAGGTACTACAGCTGCCCCTATTTAATTATCTTTTACTTGAAAAATATGAAATATGGAATAACAAAATGGTATTCGTTTTCATGTTATCAGGTAAAAGATAAGTAAATATAAGGACCTAAATTTGTCCAATAAACAAACACATGTGTTAAAGTGCATTTGAAATGTTAAGTGAGAAGATGCAAAATTTTTTAAGATATGCAGAAAAAGTTCGTCTTCGGATTAATTATCGATGCGTAGATTGACAGAAATAAGATGATCGTCTTCGGGTTGGTTACCGATGCGTAGATTGACAGAAATGAAGGTGATCGTCTTCGGATTGGTTACCGATGCATAGATCTATGAGAATAAAAATGATCGTCTTCGGATTGGTTACCGATGGATCTATAGAAATTAAAAATGATCGTCTTCGGATTGGTTACCGATGCGTAGATCTATTAAAAATGATCGTCTTCGGATTGGTTACCGATGCGTGGATCTATAGAAATTAAAAATGATCGTCTTCGGATTGGTTACCGATGCGTAGATCTATTGAAAAAATGATCGTCTTCGGATTGGTTACCGATGCGTGGATCTATAGAAATTAAAAATGATCGTCTTCGGATTGGTTACCGATGCGTAGATCTATAGAAAAAATGATCGTCTTCGGATTGGTTACCGATGCGTTGATCTATAGAAAATAAAAATGATCGTCTTCGGATTGGTTACCGATGCGTAGATCTATTGAAAAAATGATCGTCTTCGGATTGGTTACCGATGCGTAGATCTATTGAAAAAAATGATCGTCTTCGGATTGGTTACCGATTCGTAGATCTATAAAAATTAAAAATGACGTCTTCGGATTGGTTACCGATGCGTAGATCTATAGAAATGAAGGTGATCGTCTTCGGATGTTTACCGATGCGTAGATCGTAATTGGTCCAATCTTGAAGGTAGATAAAGAGGGGGATATGATATTGCAATTTCATGAATAAGGTATGAACGATTCATGCGTGTGTGATGCATTGAGTAAAGGTAAAGTGTCAATGAAGATGCATGGATCATGTGAGTATGAGTAAATTATGCATTATAGATAAATTCATTGTTCTTTTCTTTGATTCCCCGATCCTTATGCTTTTCTCCGTCCCAAGATTCAATGGATGAATAAAGACAAATATTGTTTCCTCATGATGACTCTTCGTATCTACCGAATGACCGCTTTTTTTTCGAAGTGAAGCAGAAATCCATTGTTTAAAAATGACTACCCTCCTTATTATTCTTCACACACTCATATATCTTGAGAATCAAAGAGTTCCCGGTATATTTTCAAGTGTCAAATTTTTAAAGTATTTTTATATTTTCACATATTTCAAATTCCAACATCTATTATTATAAAACAAAAAATAGAACACTCAATAATGAAACTGGATTGGTATATAAAGAGTGTAACGTACAAGATCGAATGACAATATTGGAAAATGCACATTCGTTACATTAAAAGCAGAACAATTGAGGCATAGATAACAATCTGGAGAAGAGTATTTTTAATTTAAGTGGAGACATAACAAACGCTAGTCATTCTTGTATTTTAAGAATCCTAATAATCAAACTTCAAAAATAATAATTGCCCCAGTTTGAAGTGCTTGATTTTTTTTATTCCCTATCTTTTTGCATGGACTACTCTTCCAGTTTCCAATCCATCGGGATGCTCTAATTTTTGCCTAGGTCGCTTTTTCAGGTTTTCAACCTGCGAGCTCATCACGTTTTTAAGCATAATATTTTTTGACTGCATCTGAATTTTACTGGAAGTGGAAGGCCATCTCCATCCATTTCTGCGAGTATTAGAGTCCTCCAGAAAAAGCTTTTTTCACAACATATGGTCCTTCGTAATTCGGGTCCACTTTCCACGAAAATCTTTTTTTATAGGCAATATTTTCTTTAACACCAAGTCCCCTTCTTGAAACTCTCGAGGACGGACTTTTTTCTCGTATGCCTTTTTAAGTCTTTTTTGATATAGCTGGCCGTGACATAGAGCTATCATCCTTTTTTCTTCTATGAGATTTAACTGGTCAAATCGTGATTGAACCCACTCAGCCTCTTCCAGTTTTTGTTTCCATCAAGACTCTGATCGAAGGAATTTCAACTTCAATGGAAGTACCGCTTCCATTCCATACACCAATGAGAAAGGAGTTGCCCCTGTTGAGGTACGAACAGAGGTTCTATAGCCATGTAATGCAAAGGGAAGCATTTCATGCCAATCCTTATATGTTTCCACCATCTTTTGTATGATCTTCTTGATATTCTTATTTGCTGCTTCTACGGCTCCATTCATTTTCGGACGATATGGCGAAGAATTATGGTGCTGAATTTTGAAACTATCACACAACTCTTTCATCATTTTGTTATTCAAATTTAGTCGCGTTATCAGTGATTATCTTGTTTGGTAAGCCATATCGACAATCAATTCTCTTTTGATGAATTGACAACCACACTTCTGGTCACATTGGCATAAGAAGCTGCTTCAACCCATTTTTGTGAAGTAATCAATAGCTACCAAGATAAACCGGTGACCATTGGAAGCTTTTGGCGATGAGTCCAATAACATCCATCCCACATTGAAAACGGCCATGGTGATGTTAAAACATTCAAAGAGGTGGGCGGTACATGTACTTTATCAGCATATATTTGACATTTATGACATTTCTTTACATAACTAAAGCAATCAGATTCCATTGTCAGCCAATAATAGCCAGCCCTCAAGATTTTCTTTGCCATTGCGTGTCCATTTGCAATGAGTTCCAAAAGAACCTTCGTGAACCTCTTGAATGATCTTTTCTGCTTCTGCTTTATCCACACATCTGAGGAGAACCATATCATGATTCCTCTTATAAAGCACATCACCATTTAAGAAAAAGTTCATTGACAACCTTCTCAAAAACCCTCTTGTCGTTCTCTGAAATACCTGATGGATATTCCCTATTCTTAACATAGGATTTGATATCATAAAACCATGGTTTGCTATCAAGCTCTTCTTCTATCGATAAGCAATATGCTGGCTTATCCTTTTGTTGAATTTTTATGACCGGCACATCCTGACCGACGCTATTTTGAACATTGATGATAATGTGGCCAAGGCATCAGCCAATTGGTTTTCTTCTCGAGGAATATGGTGAAAAAGTGATATGCTCGAAGTTTTCTACCAATTCTTTGATATGTGTATGATACGGACCAATTTGGATCTCGAGTTTCCCACTTCTCCTTTTGTTTGATGGATAACTAAAGATGAGTCTCCATATACCTCAAGAATTTTATCTTTGACTCAAATGGCTGCTTTATGCCCATGACACATGCTTCATATCTGCAATATTGTTTGTGCAATCAAAACACAATCTAGCCGTAAATGGAGTGAACTGGTTCTCTGGAAGAAATCAAAAATTGCCCAATTCCATGACCTAACGCGTTAGAAGCACCATCGAACACCAGCGTCCATTTTTCTTTATCAGGTGATTCATTCTCTTCAAATAAAGTCATGATGCCTTCAATCTTCCCAAAAAGAATTGGAAGAGAAGATTGGCTCGCATGTAGCGGTGAGATGCGATATGAACCTGGCAATGTAATTCAATCTTCCCAAAAAGCCACGAACTTCTTTTTCCGTGCGTGGAGCGGGCATTTCTTGTATTGCTCTTTGCGCACTTTTGCGATCTGGTCCACCTCTATCCCTTTTTGACTAACGATAAACCCAAACGAACTTACCTGATCTTACACAAATGTGCATTTAGCAGGGTTTAAACGGAGTCTGAACTTCCTCAGTCGCTCAAATAACTTTTGAAGGTTAACAACATGGTCTTCTTCGTTCGAGATTTTGCGATCATACATCCACGTAACCTCTATTCTTTATGCATTTCATTCATGAAACAAGGTTACCATTTGCTCTTTGATAGGTTGCCCCAGCATTCTTCAATCCAAATGGCATCACTTTATAGCAAAAAGTTCCCCTTGTGTGATGAATGTAGTTTCTCCATATCTTCGGAGCCATCTTTGATTATTGATTGTACCCCGAGAACCATCCATGAAGGAGAAAAGAGAGGTATTGAGCAGTGCGCTATCCACTAGGACATCAATATGAGGTAGAGGAAAATCATCTTTAGGACTAGCTTTTTTTTAAATCCCGATAATCAACGCACATTCGAACCTTTCCATCTTCTTTGGAACTGGTACAATATTAGCCACCCATTGAGGATATTTTGCTACTGCTAAGAAACCAGCATCAAATTGTTTCTTGACTTCTTCTCTAATTTTAAGTGACATATCAGGCCTTATCCTCCTCAATTTTTGTTTAATTGGAGCACATTCAGGCTTGAGTGGTAGCTTGTGTTCAAACTATGTTAGTATCTAACCCGGGCATATCCTGATATGACCATGCAAAGACATCCACATAATCAATTAAAAGTTGAACCAACTTTTCTCGCTCACTTTCTTTCATAGACATTACCAATTTTAACTTCTTTTTATCATGCTCAGTCCCTTAAATTGATCACCTCAACAGTTCTTGATAGGGTTGGATTATCTTAGCTTCATGTTCAATTAAGCTTTCTAATTCTGGGGGAGGCTCACAATCGTCTTCACAATCCTCAACAGCGTGATTAATTGGATGCTCAAAATTACAAGGAAGTGTTCTAGCGCTGCTATTTTCAACATATTCATTTTCGACTCTGCCTATGGTTTAAATTAAGAAGAAAAAAGAAAAAAAAAAGAGAATATGAATAAAGATTGCCAAAAAAAAAAAATAGTTGGAGAATTCAAAAAATGGTTTATGATAATAAGTAGGAAATTGAAATACATGCGCCCTAATTAGTTATCCTTATAGCCTTGGGCAGAGCAAAAGGAGTTTAAATAATAATTACTTTGAACATGAATTAACAAACACTGGAAACTCGATGATCTTCCAATTGTGAGATTGGTGTTTGAGAACATGGGTACACTAGCTTGAGGGTATTATCATCAACACGATCCTCTTCTACAACAGCCACTTGATCAGCATATATTATTCCAGCACTTTGAAAGGTTTGACGAATGTCACAAAATAGGGATCTTTTGTGAATTTGCTACCCGATTTTCCCAACGAGCTAGCTTTGCTTTCTCGTTTTTCCTTGACAGCGTTCTCTTGATCAGCTTTGGTAGGTATATATCCCAACCCCGTACTTATCCTTCTTTTCTGGTATTTTCTATCAATTTCCCGAATTTAACAAAAACTCCTTCTCTCCAACATGAATTTGTAGCCTTCAATGAAGTGGTAGATAATTTTGTTCTTTAAACGAAATCCTTCACCCATGAAGCAGCATGGCGATTTCTAATGCTTGGAAAGAAGTCTCAATGGCTTCCTCTGTGTCTTCAATGTAGCCTGTAGAAGATAGATGACTCACTATCATATCTTCTTCCCAGATATTATCACCAGTTTATTGTTCACTATAAACTTTAGCTTTTGATGGAGATGTGGATGTCACTGCTCCAGCAGCGTGAATCCACGGTCTCCCTAAAGGCAACTGTATGCCGGCTTAAATATCCATCACTTGAAAAGTTATTCCAAAGTTATGGGTCCGATTTGAATCGGCAGGTCAATCTCACAATAACTTGTCTTCTGGACCCGTCAAATGCTTTCACCACCATAGCACTCGGCTTCAAACAAGCCCCATCAACAAATAGTTTTGATAGTGTTGATTTTGGCATGACATTTAACGATGAACCATTATCAACTAGCACTCGCGCAAGAATATGATCATGACATTTCACAGAGATGTGTAGTGCTTTATTATGCTCCACCCCTTCGCTGGTAATTCAACATCACTAAAAACTCAACCCGTTACAGGCGGTGATATTACCGACAACTCCATCAAACTGGTCAACGGTGATATCATGAGTAACATGGGCCTCGTTTAAAACTTTCATCAGTGCCCTTCTATGTGCTTCAGGTTTAATAACAAAGAAGAACAGATATCTTAGAAGGGTTTGATTTAGTTGATCTACCACCTTATACTCACTTTGCTTGATAAACTTCAAAAATTCATTAGCTTCTTCTTCAGGTATGTCTTTTTGCAAGTTTCTGATCCTTTTATGGCATGATACCAACATCTTTCCCTTTTTCTCCACGACCTTCCTTTTCCTAAGTTCTTCAGGAGTGTATACTCGACCACTTCGGTCATCCGCCAATCCCTGAAATATTGGTGATATCAGTACCTTGAGGCTTAAAGATATCACCTGATTGATGATTTACTAAATGGGATGTGACTTCATAACTCCATGGAACCGCTTTGTTATTTTCATAAGGAAAGAGGTTGGTGCTTGAACAATTATTGCATTTTTTCCACAATGAATTAGCTTAGGATTCTCTTTTCTATAGAGGATTTCCAATGGTCTTGGAAAAGATCTATTTCCATGCATGGCTCCTATGGTCGATACATAATCATCTTTTGTGTACGGTCCATCTCTTCTTCAATGAGATTGACAGCGGTATCTCCGTGACCCGGCAAGGATTATTCCCCACGTTGGGACCATCTTCCTTGAAGGTAAGCCATTTTGCATTGATCGATTCTTGCACTTTAGTTTTTAAGGCTTGACAGTCTTCGACGGAATGCCCCACGGCTCCAGCATGGTATTCCACATTTGGCGTTTGGATTATACCATTTCGGAAATGGTGGTTCTAGAGAGTCATTGGCCTCAGGACTACCATGAATTTTTAGGAGTAAGTGAGGCAATAACTGACTGTACGTGACAGGAATTGGTCAAAACGGGTGGTCTTTTTTTATTGACAGGTGGTCTGTAGTGATTTGAGATTGGATTTTGTTCCATTGACTTTGTTGGGAAAATGGGTAGGTGGTGGCTGATAAAAAGGTGGTCTTTGAAGGGTGATATGAGGGTATGAAGCTGTGTGGTTGCAGCCACATATGGATAAGGAATATAAGGAGTTTGTGATATTGGGGGCTGAAGTTTGGGGTCGATAAGAATTGATGGGTGGAAAATAGGAGACTCTGGGGTTTTACCATTACAGCATTAGCGTCCCCTTCTTTCTTTTTTGAATGTCGTTTGGGGTCTTTTTATGCCGGTTGCTGCACATACGATCTTCCCACTCCTCATCCCACTTCTATCCTTTCTCCTATCATGACCAGATCAGAAAAGTTTATGATATACTCCCAATCATCTTATCATAAAAAAGCGACTGGAGAGATCCATAAACATACCAACCATTTCTCTCTCAGATAAGGGAGGTTCCACTTGTGATGCCATTCCCTCCACCGCTGTGCCATACTCTTTGAGGATTCATTATCCTTTTTCGATGATTTTGCAGTTGCATCCTGTCAGGGCCTAGTCAATGTTGATACCTGCTATTGTTTCAAAAGGCACGGTAGGTCTTTCCTGACGATTCGATTTCGCTCGAGATGCAATATAGCTCAACTCTACGATGCCCCACTCAAACTGTCTTGGAAAGTGAATGAAAGCAGCTTGTCGTTATGAGCATTGAGAACCATTTTTCATCGCAATACATAGTATAGATGATTATTAGGACATGTGTTGCCCTTGTATTTGTTCAAATCAGGAACCTTGAATTTGGGAGGGATGAGTCACATCAGGAAACCAGCCACATATCGAAAGCTTCGCAAGGCCATAACATTATACCCCTCAATGTGCTTTTATTCGCTTCTCTTCCAAGCATGGGAAATTTTTCCTTTGTTGTGTATCATCGCCCAATGTGAGGTTGATGCCAATTCCCGTTAGCATCAAAATGGGGCACTTGAGGTACACTATATGGAATATTTTCTGTGGGTATAGTGTTTTGGGGTGGCACATAGCCCAAATGAGGTGGGATTTGTGATTGGTTTAAGTTTTGGGGATTAACAGCTGAGTGGTTTTGGTTATTTTCTATGGGGTTAATGACTACAGGTGGAGTATAACCAGGCGGGAGACCATATATAGGAAATTGCATAGTTGCAGTGCGGAATTGTTGGTTAGTCGGGGTAAAACCCGGTGGATGAGAAGGAGTAGTTTGGTGTTCTTCATTTACAATTGGAGGATCCCCATCTGTATTCTCCTTCCTTGCCAAAGCTTGTATAGCTTCCAAGATTCGATCGACCTTTTCCTTCAATTGGTTGACATCCGCTCTTATCACTTCTTGGTTTTGCTCGAGTTCATCCATGATCTTGGAATTCGCGCGCGTTCGATAAGGGTGTCGGGGAATCAGCTTCATTGATTTTTGTCTGTTTTTTTTTA
>PGTU02002194.1:0-11529 GCA_002896215.2 Cicer echinospermum
AAATATATTCCCTTTTCTATTTACATTTAAGTCCAGAGAGAGTAATGCACATACATCTATAGGAAGAAATCAACAAAGAAAAAGGTTGAGATCACTGAAGTTTTATTCATTCATGGAAGCATCGATAATTACTATTTCCAACGATTTCAATACAAGTGTGGAAAATGAACACAATCAAACTAGTTATCATCTAACTAAATTAGATCCAAACAAACACACACTATATACTTTTTTCAATAAAACATTTGGAGGTAGATTCATAATCATAACAAAGTATAAGGAATCTGATAAATGATGGATGACATTTCAATATAGAAAGAAAGTAATGTTACAATAACAGGAACAACACAGATCATTCATGAGTGCAAATTCAAACTATTTATTTGATACAGGGGAACAAGACAGCAAGGTCACAAATCTTGGCGGACAAGTGCATGAC
Organism: Cicer echinospermum; assembly: GCA_002896215.2. Lineage (NCBI taxonomy): Eukaryota > Viridiplantae > Streptophyta > Magnoliopsida > Fabales > Fabaceae > Cicer > Cicer echinospermum. The sequence goes on from PGTU02002194.1 coordinate 440, forward strand.
ATACTCAATAACATTGGAAAAGGCACACTTATTCATTGACATGCAATTTAAACAAAAACATTACTACACAACAAAATCAAGAATGAAAAGGCATAAACAAGAAGCAAAAGAAACCACAAGGAGTAAGGAATCTTTGCAGTTCGCAAAATTTGAAATATATGAAGTAAAAGCAAACAATCTTTAAACTTAAACATAAAACTTCCATATAGTATTACATAAACATACTCATCTTTATCTCAATCTACTACAACAAGTTATTCAATTTTCTCTTTGATATATGCTCACGACATCGTTTCAAGTCAAAAAGTTCTTAGAAATTTCCTCATTTTTAGTGTCCAAATACTTCCAATTGAAGAATGCTATGGCGGACCACCTTTGTGGACAGGTGTTTAAAATTCACTTGAACCACTAATGATGGTGGAAAGTATAAATTATAATTTCTTCCAAATTTTACGGCCTAGGCAAATTTATAGATCAATGTCAATTCAAAATAAACAAGGAAATGAGCATGTCCTTCAAAACTTAACAAACATCAACAAATCAACATCTTAGTCGTTAAAATCATACTTCCAAGGAGTGTAATTCATCATCATTAGAGTTTCAATGACTTTTAAGCAGTGGTTCACGATAGTAGAATTTCCCTACTTGACATATATATCTAACAAACTTTACAAAACAAAATAATAATAACAAAAGAAAATCTCAAATTATCACAAGCATAAATAAACATAACTAAGAACAAGAATCAATAGTGGATTATCAAAATATTATAGTGATAATAATAGTACAAAAGAATGACAAGAATCATCCAGGTAACAAAAAAAAAATGTAAATAACGAGTAACTATCCACACATAATCAAATAACAGAGTTACCAAAAACAAATTTAAACATGTATGAACACGCCAAAAATAAACTCTTTTATAAATCAGCATGTCTTTAAACTACATTGCAATATTTAAACTAACTACTTTTATGCTTGCAATCTTTAAACTAACTATTTTTAGCTACAAATGCACATACATAACCATTTTTATACAAATGCAAAACAAGTTAGAATTTTGTGGTCATAGTTTGCACAGTTATCTTAAGCCTTATAAGTTTGATTAAATTTCACTAATGCAATTTGGAAAACATGGTCATGTGATATAATGTACATGCAATGAAAGTCACACAACTTAGCGCGTATTCAAGTAATTTCACAATTATCACATAACACATAATAACAGCTCAATAAACACCTAATGAACACACAGTAAAAAAAATAAAATAAAACAATTGACAGGACACAAAAACTCAATAGACACATCACCCACACGTCTGATTGGACAGACCTGTCTGATACCACTAATGTAACACCCTGAACCCAAATTAAAATAAAAAGGTAAAATGCACTGCTTTTAAAGAGATTCGCAGCGCGTTCCAAAATAGAGTATATATATATATATATATATATATATATATATTATATATATTATTTTTAAATACTTAAGTTCAAGACGTCACCATTCACCTTAACACAAAAATGCTTGCATAAAATTTGTCATAAAAAAAATTCTTAAATCGAAATATGTTGATGTCATTAAATAAATACTTTTGATATAAAAGCAAGTTCTAAACTTAGAGACATAATTTCTACCTCTGAATAAACCGATAAAATAACACAATTCGATCAATCAAAATTACAAAAATCTAAGTTGTTCATAACTCAAAATACGAAAAATACTCACACCCATCACCTATTCAGAGCCGTGGATCCCCAATCATAACCTGAAATAACTGCGTCTCGCAAGCGCCAAACACAAGCAACGAGGGGTGAGCTTCGAAACATGTAATAGTATAAAATAATTGAGAAGAACACGTAAAAAAAATATAAACACCGTATCATATCAATCACAACCAACAAGAATAATCAAGTTAAACATTGATTCAATCCATAACATCAAGTAAGTAAATACACAAATCAAGTAATGTTATGCATCTCTTATACTCTAGACTCCCTCTCTTCTTTGGTACCATTCTAACTCTGAAGTACTCTGGATTAGGAGGCTCGATACTATGCCACCACGCAAGTGGAACGGCAATTCAATTGGGCCCTGTCCTCATAGATCCCTCAACTCAACCCGAGACAACATATACGTGACAGTCGAGGTAACGTGTGTGCCGTGGTAGCTCCCGACATTTGGAGCTGCTACTTCAAGTCACCTAGAAATTCCCCACCCGGATACCTCCAAGGTCTAACAATCTTGCCTTAAGGCTCAACAGAGACCGCCACGATCAGGCTCAATCAATGTACTTTCCCATAGATCACTAGCTTGTCAGGCCCTACCTATATATGATGACCAAATAATCTCCACTTCAAAATTATAACAACTACTTTCTCCCCTCGTTGTCCTAGGTTACTTACTCCATTAAGAAGAACCATCATTGGCACGGTCGAATTTGTCCACTATTCAATAAACAACAATACGCATTTCATGATATTCATCAGGTGGTAATATCACAATCAGGGAGCACACATCGTCATTGCAGATTCCATAGTCATACATTACATTCAGAATTCACATCATGATACGTCATCTCTAACAATAAAGGGTCTACACTCACATATAATAATAATAATACTTAGACCATTCACACCACACCACATCAATTGCAAAGGCAATAATTACAATTCATCACATTTTATATCATATTCAGATCAAGATAGATATAAACAAACACAGAATGAATCAAATACACAATTCAACAATAATTCAACTTCACACGATCTTCAAAAATCAAATCAAACAACATCCTATAAAAGTTTCTAATTTCAATTTTTTACCTCACAAAATTCAAGTTTGCTCATTAGTCAATTATTACTCAAAGGGTTCTGCCAACGTAGCGAGCCCCGAATGAATTGTGGAAATACGTATTCCCGTCATCTCACTTAATTGTATACTCGTGCATTCGAACTCTTCTCACCCCATACCTCAATTGACGCTATTCATAAGATAGAAGGACCATAATGATTTCAGCAACCATGAGATGTCGACAACACGTACCAAACGAGTCCAAAAGCCATCGACGAATTTGCAGAGTCAATGAAACGTGGCTGATAAATTTTCCCGAGGCATAAAAATCAGCATTATATAATTAATAAAATATTAGCCGAAGAAACATATTTCAAAACGTCGTGAAACATGTTATTGAAAAGGTCTCACCGACGTACTGGGGCGCCGACAGGGTCCGGCATCAACTCACCGAAACACACAAATGAGTAGTGCTTCTTGAAGGTTTCGACGAGGGGAATCCAAAATGATGCAGTTTTTCAAGATATGAACGTGTAGCCGAGTTTGGCAACAAGCGCAGACAATGGTGGAAACCCATTTTTTAAAGACGTAACGCATTGGCGATTCGAGCATAGATAACACATAAGAGGTGTTCATGGAAGTCAAATATGCTTAGTTTCGTTATGTGATAGTCGTGGTGCTGAAATCTTATCCAAGATGGAGGTGTGATTTTTGGACCAAGAGAAATAAGATGTTTCCAATTACGATTTTAGGTTGAGAATGAAAGGGAGATTACAATGATCACAAATGTGGTCTCAGTTTTCTAAGACAACCATTGTAATGATCGTGGTCCGAGGCGAGAAGAAGAAGAGTTAAATGGTTTGTTGGCGGCGGTGTATAGAAGAAATAAGAAGGAAGAGGTTCTGGTCTTCTTGTTACTATTTTTCTCCTTTATTAATTATTATTATTATTATTATTATTATTATTATTATTATTATTATTATTATTATTAATTAAATTATTATTATTATTACTATTTTATATTATATTATTATTATTACTATTATTATTATTATTATTATTATTCAACCTTTTTATTAACTTACTTTATTAAAATATCCTAGTTAGTAATAAGGATGAACATATTTCACTTTAAAATAATAACAATCTAAAATTAATAAAAAGATACTAAATCATATTATATCCCTATCAATTATTTAAATAAATTATTATCAACACATGATATAAATTATCACACTATAGCAAAATACACATGTAAGAAATCCAATCATAATTATGTCAACACATATTGTAAACACATGCAATACTAAATTAATTCTTTAAAATCCATTAGATAAATTAAATAATTTATTACTAAATTGGGGTGTTACAATTCTCCCTCGGTAAAGAAATTCGTCCTCGGAATTTATTGAAATTTTGGTAATAATAGACGAACTAATACATAATTGAACACATCAAAGAATTCACTTGTACATGACAATGAATCATTTAAACACATATCACATCTAAAGTTTTAAATCATTAAAGAAATATCACAATTACTCACTATAATTTATAGAGGAGGAGATTCATTAGAATTAGTCAATAACAACGTACCTACTTTAAGTTGGTGATGAACGAAAAAACAATTTTAAACACATTATAAAAGTTCAATAACTTCTAAAATGATGCTCTATTTAGTCTTACTCTCCTAAAGAACGTTTAAATCCTAACAACATTACCCTACAAGATTATAAGAGTTAGACTTATAGAGAGAATATTTTTAAAAAAACTTCACACCTTTAAGAATTACAAACTGAAATGCATAGGCAACTCCATACACATATAGTTACTTTAATCAAGAACAAATGCCTACAAAACCATATTGGGGAAGAGACTAAATGTATTTTTCACAATTCCTGACACACAACAATTTTGTTTCTTTCTTTTAACTAATCAACATTGATAGTGTATGTCATTTTGTAAATTATATTAATAATCATTTAGAACAACATACATTATAACCAAATAAGGCAGAGGCAATAAAAAGTCAAGATAAGCATATTGTCACATGAGGGACATACACATAACATCAAAATAACTCTAAATAATATAAGGATGGACATTTATCTAATTAACCAACATACGAATCAATAATATTCATAATAATAATGATGATTACTTATCGCCTATTTGCGTGACATGCGTCGTCGGGTTGATCAATCCCTTCTACTCATTAGTCAATTACGCAAGGTAAGAATACTAAAAACATTGGATTCAAATATAGATAATTAAAAGACTTTTTAACGTGTCATAGTGTGAAGACATCGTCACATCTCCCACTCTCTAACACCATTAAACTCCTTTTAACTTTACAAAGTTGTTCTTTTCTTCGTTTTTTTTTTTTATTGAAAATTGGAGAGAAACTAATACATGCACATATACTTATAACTTAAACTTAAGTCACTTTCTCATGTTATTGCATGGTTAAGAATGTTGCAGATGAGACACGAGTAGAAGTTCACATGACAGGTAAATGAAGTTTCAAACTCAAGTTGGTGCATGCATGAGAATTTATATAATATCCCTAAAGACATTCACATGTTCACAATTGACTTCTTTTGCCACCACTATACAAAAGAGCATATTTAAACAATATAGGAGAAAACACTATATATAACTTGTGTTCAAAAGCCTATGTTTGCACCATTGCAAGAGAGGTTTGTATACTGTTTTGAAAATACACAATCCCTTGTGACTTGTTATATTGTTATGTCCCATACAAAAATGTTGGAAACTTCAAGGCCTGTGATATGTTTCAAAATAAATTGGTGCTAAGAGAAAGCTCAACTTCATGGAATGAACAGTGGAATTCTTAATCAATAATTTCACAAACTGGCATACAATTTCAGACTCAAATCACACAGATACTTCACCAGTTACAGTCAAGTAGGATACAACTTGAAAAAAATTATAACAAACAAGTTCTATGCTTTTTGGAAAACAATTTTGACAGGTAGCAAATGAAAAAAGAAATAAGAATACATTACAAGTCATGTATCACCAACCCAACAATTATCCTTTAAGGAATTGAAGATAACTAAACGTTCATTCTTGTATTTGGAACAAGGTCGAATATGATTGTTTTCATATATCAATAATCCATAGGTAAAAAGTACAGGTTCAGAGGATACATTCTAATTGGCAGTGAATCTCTGTTTTAGCAATAAGCAAAATTAAGTTTTATAAGTTTATGATTATATGTTACAAGCTTGCATAAGCCTAATAAAGATAATTGGTATAGTTCATTAATTAGCTAAACACTACCTATGCATTATTTGTACTAATATGAGAGAGGTATAATCTTAACAACTTATCTGTAAAGTGACAATTGTTTTAGCTTTCACTTTGCATAAGGGCAAAAATGCAGCAGGTATCAAGGTTCAAACTGGAATGGAATAAGTGCGGCACACTTTTTTTTTTTATTCCATTACCTTCTCAAAAAAATGTATGCTAACAGTAAAAAGAGTAAATTAATGAAAATGAATTAGTTTTTGAAATAGTACTAATACCATATAGATCAACATCAATTGGAAGTCTGAACCAAATTATTGTTCCTTCACCAAGCAAATGTAAAGCAAGTATTCAAACATTTCACAACCCTTTTAGCACATCCATCATATATACTTGGATGCACAAGGACCATTAACCATTTTGACAAGATATACAATATACACAGATCCACACAAAAATAGCTGTGTTAGAATTCGAGTATACTATATCGCCATAGTACTTTCATGCCGCTATTTGGCAGAACTAATATAGATATGCAACATAAGAAGGTACAAAAACAAAACAATATAATAAGGATTTCAAAGTTCGTTAAAGTAACGCTGGTTCAGATTGCAACAGGTGAAAGAAACCGATACTACTTTCTTTCACTAATTCGAGAAAGTATCACAAATTGCTTTAAAGAAGTGAGTTGCTCTTGAAAAGCAACCACCTCATTATAATATGTATATATATAAGTACTCTATCTAATCTTAAAGTAAGCAAAAAGTTAATTGTATCTTTAGTTTCAATCAAGACAAATACATTCCCTTTTCTATTTATCATTTAAGTCCAGAGGGAGTAATGCACATACATCTATAGGAAGAAATCACAAAGAAAAAGGTTGAGATCACTGAAGTTTTATTCATTCATGGAAGCATCCGATATTATAGTTTCAACGAGTTTCAATACAAGGTGGAAAATGAAACCAATCAACTAGTTTATCATCTACTAAATTAGAATCCAATAACAACACACACTATTATACTTTTTTCAATGAAACATTGGAGGTAGATTCATAATCATAACAAAGTATAAGGAATCTGAGGTAAATGATGGATGACATTTCAATATAGAAAGAAAAGTAATGTTACAATAACAGGAACAAACACAGATCATTCATGAGTGCAAATTCAAACTATTTATTTGATACAGGGGAACAAGACAGCAAGGTCACAAAATCTTGGCGGACAAGTTGCATGACATACTCAATAACATTGGAAAAGGCACACTTATTCATTGACATGCAATTTAAACAAAAACATTACTACAACAACAAAATCAAGAATGAAAAGGCATAAACAAGAAGCAAAAGAAACCACAAGGAGTAAGGAATCTTTGCGTTCGCAAAATTTGAAATATATGAAGTAAAAGCAAACAATCTTTAAACTCAAACATAAAACTTCCATATAGTATTTACATAAACAATACTCATCTTTAACTCAATCTACTACAACAAGTTATTCAATTTTCTCTTTGATATATGCACGTCACGACATCGTTTCAAGTCAAAAAGTTCTTAGACAATTTCAAATTTTTAGTGTCCAAATACTCACATGAAAAATGCTATGGGCGGACCACCTTTGTGGACAGGTGTTTAAAAATTCACTTGAACCACTAATGATGGTGGAAAGTAATAATTATAATTTCTTCCCAAATTTTACGGCCTAGGCAATTATTAGATCAATGTCAATTCAAAATAAACAAGGAAAATGAGCATGTCCTTCAAAACTTAACAAACATCAATCAAGTCAACATCTTAGTCGTTAAAATCATACTTCCAAGGAGTGTAATTCATCATCATTAGAGTTTCAATGACTTTTAAAGCAGTGGTTCACGATAGTAGAATTTCCCTACTTGACATATATACTAACAAACTTTTACAAAACAAAATAATAATACAAAAAGAAAATCTCAAATATCACAAGCATAAATACACATAACTAAGAACAAGAATCAATAGTGGATTATCAAAATATTATAGTGATAATAATGTACAAAAAGAATGACAAGAAGAATCTCCAGGTAACAAAAAAAAATGTAAATAACGAGTAACTATCCACACATAATCAAATAACAGAGTTACAAAAACAAATTTAAACATGTATGAACACGCCAAAAAATATAAACTCTTTTATAAATCAGCAATGTCTTTAAACTACATTGCAATATTTAAACTAACTACTTTTATGCTTGCAATCTTTAAACTAACTATTTTTAGCCACAAATGCACATACATAACCATTTTTATACAAATGCAAAACAAAGTTAGAATTTTGTGTCAATGGTTTTGCACAGTTATCTTAAGCCTTTTTAGTTTGATTAATTTCACTAATGCAATTTGGAAACATGTCATGGTGATATAATGTACAATGCAATGAAAGTCACACACTTAGCGCGTATTCAAGTTAATTTCACAAGGATTATCACATAACACATAATACAAGCTCAATAACACCTAATGAACACAGTTAAAAAATAAAATAAAACAATTAGACAAGGACACAAAACGACTCAATAGACACATCCACCACAGGTCGATTGGACAGACCTGCTCTATACCACTAATGTAACACCCTGACCCAAAATAAAATAAAAAGGTAGGTAAAATGCACTAGTTTTTAAAGAGATTCGCAGCGGTTCCAAAATAGAGTATATATATATATAATATATATAATACGTCGTAATTTTTTTTTCTTTAATACTTAAGGTTCAAGACGTCACATTCAGACGCTTACACAAAATGCTTGCATAAAACGATTTTTCAATAAAAAATAAATTCATTATCTTCGAATATAGTTGATGTTCATTAAATAAATACTTTTCGATATAGAGCAAGTTCTAAACTTAGAGACAATAATTTCTACCATCTGAATAACGATAAAAATAACACAATTGTCAATCAAATTTACAAAAAATTAAGCTGTTCATAACTCAACAAATACGAAAATACTCCCCAACACATATACCTATTCAGAGCGTGGATCTCCAATCGATAACCTGAAATAACTGCGCTCCTCGCAAGCGCCAAACACAAGCAACGAGGGGTGAGCTTCGAAAACATGTAATAGTATAAAAATAATGAGAAGAACACGTAAAAAAATATTAAACACCGTATCATATCAATCACAACCAACAAGAATATCAAGGTAAAACATTGATACAATCCATAACATCAAGTAAGTAAATACCAAATCAAGTAATGTTATGCCGCTCTTATACTGCTAGACTCCTCCTCTTTCTTTGGTACTGATTCTAACTCTGAGTACTTGGTTAGGAGGCTCGATAACTATGCCCACCACGTCAAGTGGACGGACAATTCAAATTGGCCCTGTCCTCATAGAATCCTCAACTCAAACCCGAGACCATATACGTGACAGTCGAGGTAAAACGTGGTGTTGCGTGGTAGCTCCCGACATTTTGGAGTGCTACTTCAAGTCACCTAGGATCCCACCGGATACCTCCAAGGTCTAACAATCTTGCTTAAGGCTCAACGTAGACCGCACGATCAGGCTCATTCAGTTGTACTTCCATATCACTAGGCTTGTCAGCCCTACCTATATATGACCAAAATAATCTCCACTTCAAAAATTATCAACAACTACTTTCTCCTCGTTGTCCTAAGGTTACTTACTCATTAAGAGAACCATCATTGGCACGGGTCGATTCGTCACTATTCAATTAACAGCAATACGCATTTCATGATATTATCAGGGTGGTATATCACAAGTCAGGGAGCACACATCGTCATTGCAAGATTTACATAGTCATACATTACATTCAGAATTCATCATCATGATACGTCATCTCTAACATAAAGGGTCTACACTCACATATAAAATATAATACTAGACCATTCACACACACACATCAATTGCAAGGCAAATTAATTACAATCATCACACATTTTATATCATATATCAGTATCAAGGATAGATATAAACAAACGACAGAATGAATCAAAGATACACAATTCCAACAATAATTCAACTATCAAGCGATCTTTCAAAAAATCAAATCAAACAACATCCTATAAAGTTTCTAAATTCATATTTTAACCTCACAAAATTCAAGTTTGCTCATTAGTCAATTATTCTCAACAGGGCTTCTGCCATACGTAGCGAGCCCGAATGAACTTTGTGGGAATACGAGTATTCCGTTCATCTCACTTAATTTATACTCGTGCATATCGAACTCATTCTCACCCCATCTCAATTTGACGCTTTCATAAAGAATAGAAGGACCATAAGTGATTTTCAGCAACCATGAGATGTCGACAACGACGTCCAAACGAGTCCAAAAGCATCGACGAATTGCAGAGTCAAGAAACGTGGCTGATATTTTTCCCGAGGATAAAAATCAGCATTCATATAATTAATAAAAATATTAGGCGAAGAAAACATATTTCAAAACGTCGTGAAACATGTTATTAGAAAAGGTCTCACCGACGTACTGGGGCGCCGACAGGGGTCCGACATCAACTTCACCGAAACACACAAATGAGAGTGCTTCTTGAGGTTTCGACGAGGAATCAAAAATGATAGTAGTTTTTCAAGAGTGATGAACGGGTTAACCGGAGTTATGGCACACAGCCGCGACGAATGGTGGAAACGCCATTTTTTTAAACGTAACGATTGGCGATTTCGAGCATAGATAACAGAAGAGGGTGTTTCATGGAGTCCAAATATGGTCTTAGTTTTCGTTTGTGATAGTCGTGGTGGCTGAAATCTTGATCCAAAGATGGAGGTGTGATTTTTGACAAAGAGAAATAAGATGTTTCAATTTACGATTTAGGTTGAGAATGAAAGAGGAGATTACAATGATCACAAATGTGGTCTCAGTTTTCTAAGACAACCATTGTAATGATCGTGGTCGAGGCGAGAAGAAGGAAGAGGAAATGGTTTGTTGGCGGCGGTGTATACGAAGAAGAAGAAGGAAGAGGTTCTGGTCTTCTTGTTACTATTTTTCTTCCTTTATTATTATTATT
>PGTU02002204.1:0-16796 GCA_002896215.2 Cicer echinospermum
GTTGACAATTAAAACAAGTAATTTCCAGCATCTCTAGCATTCATAATGTCATGTTTTTGGGGACCCTGCTTTCACACCTGCTACGATCGGATAGGAGTCTAGGTTTAACCATTATTACCATTATTGTTGCGTGAGACTTGACTCATGTTGTTACTATTCGCTACTAACTCCTCGTCCATTGGGTTTCCTCTACCACTCCCATAACTATAATTGTTCCCAATTTCTTTTCCGCTACCACTACTAGCTCCTTTTCCAGCTGAAAAAAACTGTGTTGTTGATAATTCAAACGACTCCCAGATCTACTAGGAGGGAAAAAAGTAAGGTTTTTCCTCTATTATGATGCATAGGCCTCTTGTCCTTCATGATTCCAGTGTTTCGATAATGTGCCTTTTCAGCACGGCTATCCTCATCATAAATCCTACTCTTATTCACTAGGGTAAGGAAAGTCGCGGATCTCTTGCATTCCAACCTGTTTCTTGATCTCTGGCCTAAGTCCCATTTCAAACTTGATGCACTTAGACTTTTCTCCTGCTTCTCCAACATAGAGTGGATAGTACATGGATAATTCCTCGAACTTAGCGCATACTCCGCTACTGTCATATTCCCCTGTTCCAATTTAACAAAATTCCATCTCCTTTCTATTACGGATATCTTCAGGGAAATACTTAATAGAAATATGTTCTTGAATATAGCCCAAGTAATTGCAGTCCCTGCATTCTCTAAACGTTGGCGTGCATTATCCCACCAATGTTCAGCTTCTTCCGTCAACATAAAGGTACCAAGATGCACTTTCTGACCTTCGGACATGCCACTCCTCTGAAATCTTTCAACTTCTTGTAACCACTTTTGAGCTCCATCAGGATTATAGTGACCTTCAAACGATGGAGGGTTAGCCTTGTGAATCGATCCATCACCATGAATTCATTTATTTGCATATTCCCTTGGCCACCATTGTAGCTAGTAGCTTGAGTAACAGCTTGAGTAACAGCTTGAGCAGCAACCTGTGTAGCTCGAGTAGCAGCTTGCGCAGAGGCTTGTGCAGTAGCTTGAGATTCAGCCAAAGCTTGGAGAGCCTGCACTGTAACTCCTGCCAGGACTCCAGAGCCTCAGCAATCGCAGCATCATTCCTTCCACCAGCCATCACTACCTACATCAATCAGATAAGCAATCGAATATAGTGAGACATTTGGGGAATGAGAACTAACTTAGCTCTACAATACTAACACAATAATGACCATAACTACAAAATACATAACAGAGTACACAAGGAAACATAGCAAACACATAACACATTTACGGTCTGATTGGACAGACCAGCTCTGATACCACTAATGTGACACCCTAAACCCAAATAATTTTTTTTTTTTTTAATAAAGAGTATCACATAATCATAAGCATGTCACATAAATCCAAAATTTCATCAAACATAATGGATTCGAAATCATAGTATCAAACAACAGAATTCTTTTTGAAGTACACATACTCATGTTTTAAATTCAGTGCAAATATAGTCCCAACCCGATGTCACTATCAGAGCGGGAATTCCCAAAATAAATACTCAAAATAACATCAACACAATGCATAATAATGAAGGTCTCCAAGGCATGGTGGCTTCCGCCTCTCCTGATGGTATTAGTCATCACCTGCAACTTACAACTCGTCTGCGTCCGTCGCAAACGCCAAACACAAACAACGAGGGTGAGTATCGAAATTATGTAACAGTATAAAATACACGAGGAGAACACGCAAACAATCAAATTATCACAATCTCAAAACAGTCAAGTGTATAATATCAGCGACTTATCAAATTCATTCATAATAAGACAATCAAAATAATGAAATGCTATGCATGTCCTATACTCTATACTTCATCATTTGGTACCATTCTACTCTGAAGTACTTGGTTAGGAGGCCTGATACTATGCCACTACAAGAGTGGACGGACAATTCATGAATGGCCAAGTCCTCATAGATCCCCTCAACTCAACCGAGACACATATACGCGACAGTCGGGTACTCTTGTGTTGCACGGTAGTTCCCGGCCTTAGGGAATAACCACTAATCCACTTAGGAATTCCCCACTAGGTGTACCCCCAAGGTCTATCAGTCTTACCTTACAGTTCGACTGTAGCCCTCCACGATCAGGCTCATTCAGTTGTACTTCCCCGAATCACTAGGTTTGTCAGACCCTCCCTATATGATGACAAAACAATCCTAACTCCAAATCTACAACACATATCTCAGACTTACTCGATCATCACTACTCACTAAGTTTCAGTTTGACTTCACGATATTCGTCATCATATATCTTTATCAGTCAATCACAATAAAATCACAATATTTGGTTTACACTACTCACAATACACAATCCAATTTCATCAATCACATAATAAGGAATTCAATCGGTGATACATTCTAGTAATATCATAAATTCAATCAAGTAACAAAACATTCAAGTTCAAATCATTCAGACATTAACAATCAACAGAAGATTTCAGAAAATCAGACAACATGCAATCTTAATATAAATAAATTCACGACAATTCTACAAGTTGCTAAATTATATTTTAGTCCTCACTATTACCATCCACATCTTATTAATTAATTATTATTACTCAATAGGCTCAACTGTACGTAGCAAGCCCCGAATGAACATTTGGGAATTTCAGCATTCCCGTTCATCTCACGTTATTTTATACTCATAAGATCGAACCTCATCTCACCATTTACCTCGGCTGAAGATTCCGTCCAATGAGTCTGATCTGCTAACGAGTCGTTTCTTTATCGGTCGTCGTCTCTAATAGTCCGCGAGGGAATTATAACCACACAACCACAAAATACAAATGAATTACTTACTATACATAAATGAATAATTAATTTATAAAATACATAATAATTTAATAACGAATAAATAAAGAATGAATAAATAATAAATAAATAAATAAGTAAATGGATAAATAAAATAAATAATAAATAAACGAATAAGTAAATGAATGAATAATAAAATAAATAAATAAGTAAATGAATAAAGAAATAATAATTGGATAAGTAAATAAGGAAATAAATAAGTAAATACGTTAATAAGTAAATAATTAAATGAATATATAATAAATAAATAATTAAATAAGTAAACTGAATAAATAATTGAATAATAAATAAATAAGTAAACGAATAAATAGATAATAAAATAAATAATGAATAAATAAATAAATAGATAATTAAATAATAAAATAAATAATAAATAAGTAAATAAGTAGATGAGTAAATAAATAATAAAATAAGTAAACAATTAAATAAATAAGTAAATGAATAAATAAATAATAAAATAAATAAATAAATAAATCCGTAATGAATAAATAAGTAATGAACAAATAAGTAATAAATAAATAAGTAAATAAATAAATAAATAAATAAGTAAATACCTTAATAAATAAATAAATAAATAAATAAATAATAAATAAATACGTAACTGAATAAATAACTAAATATAAAATAAATAATAAATAATTAAATAGGTAAGTGAATAAATAAGTAATAAAATAAATAATAAATAAAAATAAATCAGTAATGAATAAATAAATAATAAAATAATTAATAAAATACGCAAATAAATAAGTAAGTAAATAAATAAAATAAATAATAAATAAATAAATGAATAAATAAATAAGTAATAATAAAATAAATAATGAATAAATAAATAAATAAATACGTAAATGAATGATCTAAATAAATAAATAATCTAAATAAATAAATAATTAATATAATAAATAAATATCTAAATAAATAATAAATTATCTAAATAAATAATTAAATAAATAATCTAAATAAATAAATTATCTAAATAAATAATAATTAAATAATAAAATAAATAAATAAATTATCTAAATAAATAATTAAATAAATAATCTAAATAAATAAATTATCTAAATAAAATAAATAAATAATTATATAAATAAATTAACTAAATAAATCAATTAATAAATAATCTAAATAAATAAATAAATTAAATTAATTAATAAATAAATAAATAAATTATCTACTATTTGTACTAAAACCCAAAAATATATTAGGTATCATCAAAATATAGGAATTAGTATGCTAACCCAAAACAATTTCTAATTTTAATTAAAATAATATATAGAAATATTTAAATAATGAGGGTGTATATCTATAGTCTAATGTTAAAAGTAGGTAAGCAATATGCCCTCTGTAACAAAACTAATAGTACTTATATTATACTTAAATTGATTAATATTGTGGCAACCTTTAATTATAACTAACTAAAATGAAGTTTTTTGGACGTAAAAGTATTGTCGGATGCCTGCTCAGTATTAACATATTTCAGTCAGATCAGAGCTATTATTAAAATACAAAAATTAAAATAAAAGGAACACATGTACAATATTACTGCAATTTTGTATAAAAGTAAAATTATAAGAATTAACACAGAATCACATAATAAGCTGCGGAGGGTACAAAAGGCGTAAGAGTAAGAACGACAACATGAAATATGAAAATATTTTATGAAAGGAAGGGAAGGAAATACCCCAAACATCTGACTACATAAAATTCGTAAAATTAGGAATCAACCACAATATTTCCTAAAATCTATCATTTCCTTTTGAAACATTTAAAACTAGATCCTCCTTGAATAGATAATTTCTGGCCTAAAATTATTTTATGAATCCTTTTTTTTTTTTTGTCTGAATTTGCAAGGATATATATATTGTTATTATATAATAATTATTGCCTGTCCAAATTTGCAAGGAGAGAAGGAATAACATACCTTACGTGGTTTGGTATTAGAGTTGGAATTGGAATTGGAAATTGGAAATTGGAAATGGAAGTTAGAATTAGAAATGGAAATTGGAATTAGATGGAATTGGAAAGGCGGCTCCCTTATGCTCCAAACCTGATTGGAATGCGGCTTGGTTGGAAGGCTACATATATATATACTTCATAATAGCCTAGGTTATTATTATAATAATAATAAATAATAATAATAATAATAATTAATTATTATTATTATTATTATTATTATTATTATTATTATTATTATTATTATTATTATTATTATTATTATTATTATTATTATTATTCCATTCTATTAGAGCTAACTCTTGTTTTTATTTTATTTATATCTATATACATATTTATTTATTTTATTTTATTTCTTTTTTTTTTGTAAGTTAAATATGGTTAATATTAATAATTTAAATCAACTACTAAAGCAAACACACAGACACACCTAAGAATTAGAACACATATTAACACTCATAAAAAATTAGTATTGTATCATTATACTATTCAAAATAAGGTAATGAGAAATTGGGGTGTTATATTTCTCCCCCTGTTGAAAAAAATTTCGTCCTCGAAATTTACCTGACGAAAACAGTTCTGGATAAGAATCGCGCATCTGGCTTTCGACCTCCCACGTAGCACTTTCACCAGTAGCACCTCCCCAGACAACCTTAACCAATGGAATCGTCTTGCCCCTTAATTCTTTGGACTTTTGGTCCTCAATCCGTAGCGGTAAGGTCTCAAAAGTTAGATTCTCTTTTATTTGGACCTTGTCTGACTCAATCACGTGTGAGGGATCGAAAATGTACTTACGAAGTTGAGACACATGAAAAACACTATGGAGATTAGAAAGAGACGGAGGCAACGCAATCTGATATGCTACGTTACCGACACGTTAGAGAATTTGGTAAGGTCCTATAAACCGAGGTGTAAGCTTTCGCATTTTTAATGCCCGACCAACCCCAGTTGTTGGAGTAACTCTCAGAAATACATGATCACCTTCTTGAAATTCGAGTTTTTCCTTCTTTTATCATGCTAACTCTTTTGCCTACTCTGAGATGCTCTCATCTTTTCCTGAATCATTTTTACTTTGTCAGTAGTCTGTTGAACAATCTCGGGTCCTAACACAGGCTATCACCCGTCTCAAACCAACACAGAGGGGTCCTACATCTTCTCCCATACAACGCCTCAAAAGGGGCCATTCCAATGCTAGAGTGGAAACTATTGTTATAGGTAAACTCTATAAGTGGCAAAAAGCTATCCCAACTTCCATTTTGTTCCAACACACAAGCTCTCAACAAGTCTTCTAGGGATTGATTGGTTCGCTCAGTCTGACCATCTGTTTGTGGGTGGTATGCTGAACTCATCCTAAGGTTCGTACCTAAAGCGCTTTGTAAACCTTGCCAAAACTTGGAGGTAAACCTAGGGTCTCTGTCCGAGACTATACTTGATGGGATTCCATGCAACTTCACAATTTCCTTTATATATATTTCAGCTAACCTTTCCATCGAATAGGTTATGTTTATCGGAATAAAGTGAGCAGACCTATTTTAAAGTCGGTTTCTCTCCCTTGGTTAATCGATTGTAACTTATCTAAAAGATATAAATCCAACTTCTGACTCTTTTCAATCTCTTCCAATAGTCCACTAGTTACCTTCAACATTCCCAATTTAATACTTTTTGGTGTCACTTCACAAACTAAACTAAGGTCTCTAAACTGTTCCAACAACTCACTATGCTTAACCATTAAGGCGGACACACTCAAAGTCTTCCTACTCAAGGCATCGGCCACTACATTGGCCTTTCCAGGGTGATATTTAAGCTCAAAATCAAAATCTTTAAGAAATTCCATCCACCTACGTTGTCTCATGTTCAACTCCTTCTGATCAAAAAGATACTTAAGGCTCTTGTGGTCACTAAAAACCTCAAATCTAGATCCATATAAATAATGTCTCCACATCTTAAGTACAAAGACAACTGCTGCTAGTTCTAGGTCATGGGTAGGGTAGTTTCTCTCATGAATCTTCAATTGCCTAGAAGCATATGCTACTACCTTTCCATCCTGCATAAGTACTCCACCTAATCCGAAACCACACGCATCACAATATACTACAAAAGGTTCACTCAGGTCAGGTAATACTAAGATTGGTGCGGAGGTCAATCGTTTCTTAAGCTCTTGGAAACTATTCTCACAATGAGTATCCCACACGAACAATTCCCCTTTTCGGGTCAACTTAGTCAAAGGTAAGGCCAACCTGGAGAATCCTTCTATGAACCTACGATAATAACCTGGCAATCCTAGGAAACTCCTAATCTCAGTCACTGATTTAGGTGCTTTCCATTCTAAGACACTCTCCACTTTGGTAGGATCAACAGCTATTCCACCTTTTGAAATTATATGTCCTAGGAAACTTACTTCCTCTAACCAAAACTCACACTTAGACAACTTGGCAAATAATTGTTTCTCCTTAAGGGTTTTCAAGACTATCCTTAGATGTTCACCATGTTCTTCCTTAGTCTTAGAGTACACTAAGATATCATCTATAAACACAACCACAAAAGAGTCGAGGTAAGGATGAAAGATCCGATTCATGTAATCCATAAACACTGCTGGTGGATTAGTAACACCGAAAGGCATAACCAAATACTCGTAATGGCCATAACGGGTCCTAAAGGCGGTCTTAGGAGTATCAGAAGGTTTCACGCGGATCTGATGGTAACCTGACCTCAGATCGATCTTACTAAACACACATGATCCTCTCAATTGATCCATAAGGTCATCTATCCTAGGTAGCGGGTACTTATTCTTGATTGTCGCTTTATTAAGTCGACGGTAATCTACGCATAACCTCATAGAGCCATCCTTCTTCTTAACCAATAACACAGGTGCACCCCATGGTGAAACACTAGGCCTTATAAATTGTGTTATCTAAAAGCTCTTCCAATTGTTTCTTAAGCTCAGACAATTCTAAGGGAGACATCCTATACGGTGCCATGGATATGGGTCCAGTACCTGGTACAAGGTCAATGCTAAACTCAATTTCACGCTCTGGTGGTAAACTAGTGACATCTTCAGGGAATACTTCAGGGAATTCACACACAATAGGAACATCTCGTATTACCACTTTTTCTTCAAATTCCAATGAGGCAAGGATCATGTATAACTGGGCATCTTCTTTCAAGAGTGCCTTCACTTGGTTGGTGGATATATTGCTAGGCTTATCCTTCTCTTCTGACTCCATGAATTCAATGGTTTTACTAAAAAAATCTACGCGGACACGGTTGGCCGAGAGCCAATCCATACCAAGAATCACATCAACCAGACGCAAAGGTAGACACACTAAGTCAACTCGAAAGTCCCTTCCACACACATGGATAGAAACATCAAGACAAACACTAGAGGTATCAACAGAATCACTAGTTGGGGTATTCACAATCAACTCATACTGTAAACGAGATACATGTAGTCCTAAACGTCTAACACAATCAAGAGAAACAAAAGAATGAGTGGCACCACAATCAAATAGTACAAATAAAGGAGTATCACTTATGAGACACGTACCTTGGATCAAGTTGTCTTTCTCAGACGCTCCTGCACCACTAAGGGCAAAGACTCTTCCATTGGATTTAGGTCTGTTGGCTTGGGAACTCTGGTTTCCAGGCTGTGGAGTCTTCCTTGGGTAAGGGGCATGTGGTGCTAATGTGGCCTTGTTGTTGACAATTAAAACAAGTAATTCCAGCATCTCTACATTCATATGTCATGTGACCCTGCTTTCCACACCTGCTACATCGGATAGGAGTAGCTAGGTAACCATTATTACCATTGTTGTTGCGTGAGACTTGACTCATGTTGTTACTATTTCCGCTACTAACTCCTCGTCCATTGGGGTTTCCTCTACCACTCCCATAACTATAATTGTTCCCATTTCCTTTTCCGCTACCACTACTAGCTCCTTTTCCAGCTGAAAAACTGTGTTGTTGATAATTCAAACGACTCCCAGATCTACTAGGAGGGAAAAAGTAAGGTTTTCCTCTATTATGATGCATAGGCCTCTTGTCCTTCATGATTCCAGTGTTTCGATAATGTGCCTTTTCAGCACGGCTATCCTCATCATAAATCCTACTCTTATTCACTAGGGTAGGAAAGTCGCGGATCTCTTGCATTCCAACCTGTTTCTTGATCTCTGGCCTAAGTCCCATTTCAAACTTGATGCACTTAGACTTTTCTCCTGCTTCTCCAACATAGAGTGGATAGTACATGGATAATTCCTCGAACTTAGCGGCATACTCCGCTACTGTCATATTCCCTGTTCCAATTTAACAAATTCCATCTCCTTTCTATTACGGATATCTTCAGGGAAATACTTAATTAGAAACATGTTCTTGAATATAGCCCAAGTAATTG
Organism: Cicer echinospermum; assembly: GCA_002896215.2. Lineage (NCBI taxonomy): Eukaryota > Viridiplantae > Streptophyta > Magnoliopsida > Fabales > Fabaceae > Cicer > Cicer echinospermum. The sequence continues at coordinate 9,206 of PGTU02002204.1, forward strand.
CAGTCCCTGCATTCTCTAAACGTTGGCGTGCATTATCCCACCAATGTTCAGCTTCTTCCGTCAACATAAAGGTACCAAGATGCACTTTCTGACCTTCGGGACATGCCACTCCTCTGAAAATCTTTTCAACTTCTTGTAACCACTTTTGAGCTCCATCAGGATTATAGTGACCTTCAAACGATGGAGGGTTAGCCTTGTGGAATCGATCCATCACCATGAATTCATTTATTTGCATATTCCCTTGGCCACCACTGTAGCTAGTAGCTTGAGTAACAGCTTGAGTAACAGCTTGAGCAGCAACCTGTGTAGCTCGAGTAGCAGCTTGCGCAGAGGCTTGTGCAGTAGCTTGAGATTCAGCCAAAGCTTGGAGAGCCTGCACTGTAACTCCTGCCAGGGACTCCAGAGCCTCAGCAATCGCAGCATCATTCCTTCCACCAGCCATCACTACCTACATCAATCAGATAAGCCAATCGAATATAGTGAGACATTTGGGGAAGTGAGGAACTAACTTAGCTCTACAATACTAACACAATAATGACCATAACTACAAAATACATAACAGAGTACACAAGGAAACATAGCAAACACATAACACATTTACGGTCTGATTGGACAGACCAGCTCTGATACCACTAATGTGACACCCTAAACCCCAAATAATTTTTTTTTTTTTTTTTAATAAAGAGTATCACATAATCATAAGCATGTCACATAAATCCAAAATTTCCATCAAACATAATGGATTCGAAATCATAGTATCAAACAACAGAATTCTTTTTGAAGTACACATACTCATGTTTTAAATTCAGTGCAAATATAGTCCCAACCCGATGTCACTATCAGAGCGGGAATTCCCAAAATAAAATACTCAAAATAACATCAACACAATGCATAATAATGAAGGTCTCCAAGGCATGGTGGCTTCCGCCTCTCCTGATGGTATTAGTCATCACCTGCAACTTACAACTCGTCTGCGTCCGTCGCAAACGCCAAACACAAACAACGAGGGGTGAGTATCGAAATTATGTAACAGTATAAAATACACGAGGAGAACACGCAAACAATCAAATTATCACAATCTCAAAACAGTCAAGTGTATAATATCAGCGACTTATCAAATTCATTCATAATAAGACAATCAAAATAATGAAATGCTATGCATGTCCTATACTCTATACTTCATCATTTGGTACCATTCTACTCTGAAGTACTTGGTTAGGAGGCCTGATACTATGCCACTACAAGAGTGGACGGACAATTCATGAATGGCCAAGTCCTCATAGATCCCCTCAACTCAACCCGAGACACATATACGCGACAGTCGGGTACTCTTGTGTTGCACGGTAGTTCCCGGCCTTAGGGAATAACCCACTAATCCACTTAGGAATTCCCCACTAGGTGTACCCCCAAGGTCTATCAGTCTTACCTTACAGTTCGACTGTAGCCCTCCACGATCAGGCTCATTCAGTTGTACTTCCCCGAATCACTAGGTTTGTCAGACCCTCCCTATATGATGACAAAACAATCCTAACTCCAAATCTACAACACATATCTCAGACTTACTCGATCATCACTACTCACTAAGTTTCAGTTTGACTTCACGATATTCGTCATCATATATCTTTATCAGTCAATCACAATAAAATCACAATATTTGGTTTACACTACTCACAATACACAATCCAATTTCATCAATCACATAATAAGGAATTCAATCGGTGATACATTCTAGTAATATCATAAAATTCAATCAAGTAACAAAACATTCAAGTTCAAATCATTCAGACATTAACAATCAACAGAAGATTTCATAAAATCAGACAACATGCAATCTTAATATAAATAAATTCACGACAATTCTACAAGTTGCTAAATTATATTTTAGTCCTCACTATTACCATCCACATCTTATTAATTAATTATTATTACTCAATAGGGCTCAACTGTACGTAGCAAGCCCCGAATGAACATTTGGGAATTTCAGCATTCCCGTTCATCTCACGTTATTTTATACTCATAAGATCGAACCTCATCTCACCCTTTACCTCGGCTGAAGATTCCGTCCAATGAGTCTGATCTGCTAACGAGTCGTTTCTTTATCGGTCGTCGTCTCTAATAGTCCGCGAGGGAATTATAACCACACAACCACAAAATACAAATGAATTACTTACTATACATAAATGAATAATTAATTTATAAAATACATAATAATTTAATAACGAATAAATAAAGAATGAATAAATAATAAATAAATAAATAAGTAAATGGATAAATAAAATAAATAATAAATAAACGAATAAGTAAATGAATGAATAATAAAATAAATAAATAAGTAAATGAATAAAGAAATAATAATTGGATAAGTAAATAAGGAAATAAATAAGTAAATACGTTAATAAGTAAATAATTAAATGATATATATAATAAATAAATAATTAAATAAGTAACTGAATAAATAATTGAATAATAAATAAATAAGTAAACGAATAAATAGATAATAAAATAAATAATGAATAAATAAATAAATAGATAATTAAATAAATAAAATAAATAATAAATAAGTAATAAGTAGATGAGTAAATAAATAATAAAATAAGTAAACAATTAAATAAATAAGTAAATGAATAATAGATAAATAGATAAATAAATAAATCCGTAATGAATAAATAAGTAATGAACAAATAAGTAATAAATAAATAAGTAAATAAATAAATAAATAAATAAGTAAATACCTTAATAAATAAATAAATAAATTAAATAAATAAATAAATACGTAACTGAATAAATAAACTAAATAATAAAATAAATAATAAATAATTAAATAGGTAAGTGAATAAATAAGTAATAAAATAAATAATAAATAAATAAATCAGTAATGAATAAATAAATAATAAAATAATTAATAAATACGCAAATATAATAAGTAAGTAAATAAATAAATAAATAATAAATAAATAAATAATAATAAATAAGTAAATAATAAAATAAAATAATGAATAAATAAAATAAATAAATACGTAAATGAATGATCTAAATAAATAAATAATCTAAATAAATAAATAAATTATATAAATAAATAATAATCTAAATAAATAAATAAATTATCTAAATAATAATTAAATAAATATCTAAATAAATAAATTATCTAAATAAATAATAATTAAATATAAAATAAATAAATAAATTATCTAAATAAATAATTAATAAATAATCTAAATAAATAAATTATATCTAAATAAATAAATAATAATTATATAAATAAATTAACTAAATAAATCAATTAATAAATAATCTAAATAAATAAATAATTAAATTAATTAATAAATAAATAAATAAATTATCTACTATTTGTACTAAAACCCAAAATATATTAGGTATCATCAAAATATAGGAATTAGTATGCTAACCCAAAACAATTTCTAATTTTAATTAAAATAATATATAGAAATATTTAAATAATGAGGGTGTATATCTATAGTCTAATGTTAAAAGTAGGTAAGCAATATGCCCTCTGTAACAAAACTAATAGTACTTATATTATACTTAAATTGATTAATATTGTGGCAACCTTTAATTATAACTAACTAAAATGAAGTTTTTTGGACGTAAAAGTATTGTCGGATGCCTGCTCAGTATTAACATATTTCAGTCAGATCAGAGCTATTATTAAAATACAAAAATTAAAATAAAGGAACACATGTACAATATTACTGCAATTTTGTATAAAAGTAAAATTATAAGAATTAACACAGAATCACATAATAAGCTGCGGAGGGTACAAAAGGCGTAAGAGTAAGAACGACAACATGAAATATGAAAATATTTTATGAAAGGAAGGGAAGGAAATACCCCAAACATCTGACTACATAAAATTCGTAAAATTAGGAATCAACCACAATATTTCCTAAAATCTATCATTTCCTTTTGAAACATTTAAAACTAGATCCTCCTTGAATAGATAATTTCTGGCCTAAAATTATTTTATGAATCCCCTTTTTTTTTTTTTGTCTGAATTTGCAAGGATATATATATTGTTATTATAATAATTATTGCCTGTCCAAATTTGCAAGGAGAGAAGGAATAACATACCTTACGTGGTTTGGTATTAGAGTTGGAATTGGAATTGGAAATTGGAAATTGGAAATGAAAGTTAGAATTAGAAATGGAAATTGGAATTAGATGGAATTGGAAAGGCGGCTCCCTTATGCTCCAAACCTGATTGGAATGCGGCTTGGTTGGAAGGCTACATATATATATATATTCATAATAGCCTAGGTTATTTATTAATAATAATAATAATAACAATAATATAATTATTATTATTATTATATTATTATTATTTTATTATTATTATTATTATTATTATTATTATTATTATTCCATTCTATTAGAGCTAACTCTTGTTTTTATTTTATTTATATCTATATACATATTTATTTATTTATTTTATTTCTTTTTTTTGTAAGTTAAATATGGTTAATATAATAATTTAAATCAACTACTAAAGCAAACACACAGACACACTAAGAATAGAACACATATTAACACTCATAAAAGAAAATTAGTATTGTATCATTATACTATTCAAAATAAGGTAATGAGAAATTGGGAGTGTTACATTCTCCCCTGTTGAAAAAAATTTGTCCTCTCGAATTTACCTGACAAACAGTTCTGGATAAGAATCGCGCATCTGGCTCGACCTCCATCGTAGCACTTCAACCAGTAGCACCTCCCCAGACAACCTTACCAATGGAATTGTCTTGCCCCTTAATTCTTTGGACTTTTGGTCCTCAATCCGTAGCGGTAAGTCTCAAAAGTTAGATTCTCTTTTATTTGGACCTTGTCTGACTCAATCACGTGTGAGGGATCGAAAATGTACTTACGAAGTTGAGACACATGAAAAAACACTATGAGATTAGAAAGAGACGGAGGCAACGCAATCTGATATGCTACGTTACCACACGTTAGAGAATTTGGTAGGTCCTATAAACCGAGGGTAAGCTTTCGCATTTTTAATGCCCGACCAACCCCAGTTGTTGGAGTAACTCTCAGAAATACATTGATCACCTTCTTGAAATTCGAGGTTTTCCTTCTTTTATCATGCTAACTCTTTTGCCTACTCTGAGATGCTCTCATCTTTTCCTGAATCATTTTTACTTTGTCAGTAGTCTGTTGACAATCTCGGGTCCTAAACAGGCTATCACCCGTCTCAAACCAACACAGAGGGGGTCCTACATCTTCTCTCCCATACAACGCCTCAAAAGGGGCCATTCCAATGCTAGAGTGAAACTATTGTTATAGGTAAAAACTCTATAAGTGCAAAGCTTATATCCCAATTCCATTTTGTTCAACAACACAAGCTCTCAACACAGTCTTCTAGGGATTGATTGGTTCGCTCAGTCTGACCATCTGTTTGTGGGTGGTATGCTGAACTCATACTTAAGGTTCGTACCTAAAGCGCTTTGTAAACTTGCAAAACTTGGAGGTAAACCTATGGTCTCTGTCCGAGACTATACTTGATGGGATTCATGACTTCACATTTCCTTTATATATATTCAGCTAACCTTTCCATCGAATAGGTTAGTTTATTCGGCATAAAGTGAGCAGACCTATTTTTAAAGTCGGTTTTCTCTCCCTTGGTTATATCGATGTTAACTTATCTAAAAGAGATAAATCAACTTCTGACTCTTTTCAATCTCTTCCAATAGTTCCATAGTTACACTTCAACATTCCCAATTTTAATACTTTTTGGTGTCACTTCACAAACTAAACTAAGGTCTCTAAACTGTTCCAACAACTCACACTATGCTTAACCATTAAGGCGGACACACTCAAAGTCTTCCACTCAAGGCATCGGGCCACTACATTGGCCTTTCCAGGGTGATATTTAGCTCAAAATCAAAATCTTTAAGAAATTCCATCCACCTACGTTGTCTCATGTTCAACTCCTTCTGATCAAAAAGATACTTAAGTCTTGTGGTCACTAAAAACCTCAAATCTAGATCCATATAATAATGTCTCCACATCTTAAGTACAAAGACAACTGCTGCTAGTTCTAGGTCATGGTAGGGTAGTTTCTCTCATGAATCTTCAATTGCCTAGAGCATTATGCATACTACCTTTCCATTCCTGCATAAGTACTTCCACCTAATCCGAAACCACACGCATCACAATATACTACAAAGGTTCACTCAGGTCAGGAATACTAAGATTGTGCGGAGGTCAATCGTTTCTTAAGCTCTTGGAAACTATTCTCCACAATGAGTATCCCACACGAACAAATTCTCCTTTTCGGGTCAACTTAGTCAAAGGTAAGGCAACCTGGAGAATCCTTCTATATGAACCTACGATAATAACCTGGCATCCTAGTGAAACTCTATCTCAGTCACTGATTAGGTGCTTTCCATTCTAAGACCTCTCCACTTTGGTAGGATTCAACAGCTATTCCACCTTTTGAAATTATATGTCCTAGGAAAACTTACTTCCTCTAACCAAAACTCACACTTAGACAACTTGGCCAAATAATTGTTTCTCCATTAAGGGTTTTTCAAGACTATCCTTAGATGTTCACCATGTTCTTCCTTAGTCTTAGAGTACACTAAGATATATTATAAACACAACCACAAAAGAGTCGAGGTAGGATGAAGATCCGTTCATGTAATCCATTAAACACTGCTGGTGGCATTAGTAACACCGAAAGGCATAACCAAATACTCGTAATGGCCATAACGGGTCTAAAGGCGGTCTTAAGAGTAATCAGAAGTTTTCACGCGGATCTGATGGTTACCTGACCTAGATCGATCTACTAACACACAATGAATCCTCTCAATTGATCCATAAGGGTCATCTATCTAGGTAGCGGTACTTATTTCTTGATTGTCGCTTTATTATAGTCGACGGTAATCTACGCATAACCTCATAGAGCCATCTTCTTCTTAACCAATAACACAGGTGCACACCATGGTGAAACACTAGGCCTATATTAATTGTTTATCTAAAGCTCTTTCCACATTGTTCTTAAGCTCGACCATTCTAGGAGAATCCTAATACGGTGCCATGGATATGGGTCCAGTACCTGGTACAAGGTCAAATGCTAAACTCAATTTCACGCTCTGGTGGTAAACTAGTGACATTCAGGGAATACTTCAGGGGAACTTCACACACCAATAGGAACATCTCGTATTACCACTTTTCTTCAATTCCAATGAGGCAAGGATCTGTATAATTGGGCATCTTCTTTCAGAGAGTGCCTTCATTGGTTGTGGATATATTGCTAGGCTTATCTTCTCTCTGACTCCATGACATTCAATTTCTTTACTAAAAAATCTACGCGGACACGGTTGGCCGAAGCCAATCCATACCAAGAATCACATCAACCAACGCAAAGGTAGACACACTAAGTCAACTCGACAGTTCCCTTCCACACACATGGATAGAAAAGTCCAACAAACACTAGAGGTATCAACAGATCACTGTTGGGGTATTCACAATCAACTCTACTGTAAACGAGATACATGTAGTCCTAAACGTCCTAACACAATCAGAGAACAAAAGAATGAGTGGCACCACAATCAAATAGTACAAATAAAGG
>PGTU02002207.1:0-10870 GCA_002896215.2 Cicer echinospermum
AAAGATGATCGTCTTCGGATTGGTTACCGATGCGTAGATTGACAGAAATGAAGGTGATCGTCTTCGGATTGGTTACCGATGCATAGATCTATAGAAATGAAAATGATCGTCTTCAGATTGGTTACCGTATGGATCTATAGAAATTAAAAATGATCGTCTTCGGATCGGTTACCGATGCGTGGATCTATTATTAAAAATGATCGTTTTCGGATTGGTTACCGATGCGTGGATCTATAGAAATTAAAAATGATCGTCTTCAGATTGGTTACCGATGCGTAGATCTATAGAAAAAATGATCGTCTTCGGATTGGTTACCGATGCGTTGATCTATAGAAATTAAAAATGATCGTCTTCAGATTGGTTACCGATGCGTAGATCTATTGAAAAAATGATCGTCTTCGGATTGGTTACCGATGCGCAGATCTATAGAAATGAAAGTGGTCGTCTTCAGATTGTTTACCGATGTGTAGATCGTAATTGGTCCAATCTTGAAGGTAGATAAAGAGGGGGAATATGATATTTGCAATTCATGATAAGGTATGAACGATTCATGCGTGTGTGATGCATTGAGTAAAGGTAAAGTGTCAATGAAGATGCATGGATCATGTGAGTATGAGTAAATTATGTGTCATGCATTATAGATAAATTTTTGTTCTTTTCTTTGATTCCCCGATCCTTATGCTTTTCTCTGTCCCAAGACTCAATGGATGAATAAAGACAAATATTATTTCCACATGATGACTCTTCGTATCTATCGAATGACCGCTTTTTCGAAGTGAATCAAAAATCCATTGTTTAAAATGACTACCCTCCTTATTATTCTTCACACACTCATATATCTTGAGAATCAAACGAGTTCTCGTGTATATTTTCAAGTGTCAAAATGTTTAAAATATTTTTATATTTTCACATATTTCAAATTCCAACATTTATTATTATAAAACAAAATTTGAAACAATAGAACACTCAATAATGAAACTGGATTGGTATATAAAGAGTGTAACGTACAACATCGAATGACAATATTGGAAAATGTACATTTGTTACATTAAAAGCAGAACAATTGAGGCAGGGGTTACAATGTGGGGACGAGTATGTTTAATTTAAGTGGAGACATAACAAACGCTAGTCATTCTTGTAATTTAAGAATCCTAATAATCAGCTTCCAAAAATAATAATTGCCTCAATTTGAAGTGCTTGATTTTTTTTTATCCCTATCTTTTGCATGGACTACGCTTCCAAGTTTCCAATCCATCGGGATGCTCTAATTTTTGCCCAGGTCGCCTTTTCAGGTTTTCAACCTAGCGAGCTCATCACCGTTTTTAAGCATAATATTTTTTGACTGCATCTGAATTTACTGGAAGTGGAAGGTCATCTCCATCCATTTCTGCGAGTATTAGAGCTCCTCCAGAAAAAGCTTTTTTCACAACATATGGTCCTTCGTAATTCGGGGTCCACTTTCCACGAAAATCTTTTTTTATAGGCAATATTTTCTTTAACACCAAGTCCCCTTCTTGAAACTCTCGAGGACGGACTTTTTTCTCGTATGCCTTTTTAAGTCTTTTTTGATATAGCTGGCCGTGACATAGAGCTATCATCCTTTTTTCTTCTATGAGATTTAACTGGTCAAATCGTGATTGAACCCACTCAGCCTCTTCCAGTTTTGTTTCCATCAAGACTCTGATCGAGGGAATTTCAACTTCAATGGGAAGTACCGCTTCCATTCCATACACCAATGAGAAAGGAGTTGCCCCTGTTGAGGTACGAACAAAGGTTCTATAGCCATGTAATGCAAAGGGAAGCATTTCATGCCAATCCTTATACGTCTCCACCATCTTTTGTATGATCTTCTTGATATTCTTATTTGCTGCTTCTACAGCTCCATTCATTTTCGGACGATATGGCGAAGAATTATGGTGCTGAATTTTGAAACTATCACACAACTCTTTCATCATTTTGTTATTCAAATTAGTCGTGTTATCAGTGATTATCTTGTTTGGTAAGCCATATCGACAAATCAATTCTCTTTTGATGAATTTGACAACCACACTTCTAGTCACATTGGCATAAGAAGCTGCTTCAACCCATTTTGTGAAGTAATCAATAGCTACCAAGATAAACCGGTGACCATTGGAAGCTTTTGGCTCGATGAGTCCAATAACATCCATCCCCCACATTGAAAACGGCCATGGTGATGTTAAAACATTCAAAGAGGTGGGCGGTACATGTACTTTATCAGCATATATTTGACATTTATGACATTTCTTTACATAACTAAAGCAATCAGATTCCATTGTCAGCCAATAATAGCCAGCCCTCAAGATTTTTCTTGCCATTGCGTGTCCATTTGCATGAGTTCCAAAAGAACCTTCGTGAACCTCTTGAATGATCTTTTCTGTTTCTGCTTTATCCACACATCTGAGGAGAACCATATCATGATTCCTCTTATAAAGCACATCACCATTTAAGAAGAAGTTCATTGACAACCTCCTCAAAACCCTCTTGTCGTTCTCTGAAATACCTGATGGATATTCCCTATTCTTAACATAGGATTTGATATCATAAAACACATGGTTTGCTATCAAGCTCTTCTTCTATCGATAAGCAATATGCTGGCTTATCCTTTTGTTGAATTTTTATGACCGGCACATCCTGACCGACGCTTATTTTGAACATTGATGATAATGTGGCCAAAGCATCAGCCAATTGGTTTTCTTCTCGAGGAATATGGTGAAAAGTGATATGCTCGAAGTTTTCTACCAATTCTTTGATATGTGTATGATACGGAACCAATTTGGAATCTCGAGTTTCCCACTCTCCTTTTGTTTGATGGATAACTAAAGATGAGTCTCCATATACCTCAAGAACTTTTATCTTTGACTCAATGGCTGCTTTAATGCCCATGACACATGCTTCATATTCTGCAATATTGTTTGTGCAATCAAAACACAATCTAGCCGTAAATGGAGTGAACTGGTTCTCCGGAGAAATCAAAATTGCCCCAATTCCATGACCTAACGCATTAGAAGCACCATCAAACACCAGCATCCATTTTTCTTTATCAGGTGATTCATTCTCTTCAAATAAAGTCATGATGCCTTCATCGGGGAATTCACACTGCATTGATTGATAATCTTCTACAGGTTGTTGGGCCAAATACTCTGCTAGGGTACTTCCTTTTATAGCTTTTTGTGTAACGTATACCAAATCGTATTCTGATAACAACATCTGCCAACGGGCAATCCTTCCAGTAAGACCAGGTTTCTCAAAGATATACTTAATTGGGTCCATTTTAGACACCAACCAAGTTGTATGACATAACATGTATTGCCTTAACCGACGAGCAGCCCATGCTAATGCGCAACATGTTCGTTCAAGTAGTGAATACCTCGTTTCACAGCTGGTGAACTTTTTGCTCAAATAATAAATAGCATGTTCTTTCTTACCAGATTCATCATGCTGCCCCAATACACAACCCATTGAATCGTCAAGTACTGTCATATACATAATAAGAGGTTTCCCAGGAACAGGAGGCACTAAGATTGGAGGTTTTGACAAGTACTGTTTAATCTTTTCGAAAGCTTTTTGACAATTATCATTCCATTCAACCTTTTGGTCTTTGCGCAACAACTTGAAAATTGGCTCGCATGTAGCGGTGAGATGCGATATGAACCTGGCAATGTAATTCAATCTGCCCAAAAAGCCACGAACTTCTTTTTCCGTGCGTGGAGCGGGCATTTCTTGTATTGCTCTTACTTTATCTGGATCCACTTCTATCCCTTTTTGACTAACGATAAACCCAAGTAACTTGTCTGATCTTACACCAAAAGTGCATTTAGCAGGGTTTAAACGGAGTCTGAACTTCCTTAGTCGCACAAATAACTTTTGAAGGTTAATAACATGTTCTTCTTCGGTCCGAGATTTTGCAATCATATTATCCACGTAAACCTCTATTTCCTTATGCATCATGTCATGAAACAAAGTTACCATTGCTCTTTGATAGGTTGCCCCAGCATTCTTCAATCCAAATGGCATCACTTTATAACAGAAAGTCCCCCATTGTGTAATGAATGTAGTTTTCTCCATATCTTCGGGAGCCATCTTGATTTGATTATACCCTGAGAAACCATCCATGAAGGAGAAAAGAGAATATTGAGCAGTGCTATCTACTAGGACATCAATGTGAGGCAAAGGAAAATCATCTTTTGGACTAGCTTTATTTAAATCCCGATAATCAACACACATTCGAACTTTTCCATCTTTCTTTGGAACCGGAACAACGTTAGCAACCCATTGAGGATATTTTGCCACAGCTAAGAAACCAGCATCAAATTGTTTCTTGACTTCTTCTCTAATTTTAAGTGACATATCAGGCCTCATCCTCCTCAATTTTTGTTTAATTGGAGCACATTCAGGCTTGAGTGGTAGCTTGTGTTCAACTATGTTAGTATCTAGCCCAGGCATATCCTGATATGACCATGCAAAGACATCCACATAATCAATTAAAAGTTTAACCAACTTTTCTCGCTCACTTTCTTTCATAGACATACCAATTTTAACTTCTTTTTTATCACGCTCAGTCCCTAAATTGATCACCTCAACAGGTTCTTGATAGGGTTGGATTATCTTAGCTTCCTGTTCAATTAAGCTTTCTAATTCTGGGGGAAGCTCACAATCGTCTTCACAATCCTCATCAGCATGATTAATCAGACGTTCAAAATTACAAGAAATGGTTCTAGCGCTGCTATTTTCAACATATTCATTTTCGACTCTGCATTGTTTAAATTAAGAAGAAAAAGGAAAAAAAGAAATATGAATAAAGATTGCCAAAAGAAAGAGAAAAGAGAAAAGAGAAAAAACAAAACCAGTTGGAGAATTCAAAAATGCATTTATTGATAATAAGTACGGAATTGAAATACATATGCCCTAACTAGTTATCCTTATAGCCTTGGGCAGAGCAAAAGGAGTTAAAAATACATAATTACTTTGAACACGAATTAACAAACACGGGAAACTCGATGATCTTCCAATTGTTGAGATTGGTGTTTGGAGGACAAGGGTACACTAGCTTGAGGGTATCATCATCAACACGATCCTCTTCTACAACAGCCACTTGATCAGCATATATTATTCCAGCACTTTGAAAGGTTTGACGAATGTCACAAATAGGGATCTTTTGTGAATTTGGTACCCGGTTTTCCCAACGAGCTAGCTTGCTTTCTCGTTTTTCCTTTACAGCGTTCTCTTGATCAGCTTTGGTAGGTATATATCCCAACCCGTACTTATCCTTCTTTTCTGGTATTTCTATCAATTTCCCGAATTTAACAAAAACTCCTTCTTCCAACATGAATTTTGTAGACTTCAATGAAGTGGTAGATAATTTTGGTTCTTTTAAACGAAATCCTTCACCCATGAAGACAACGTTGGCGATTTCTAATGCTTGGAAGGAAGTCTCAATGGCTTCCTCTGTGTCTTCAATGTAGCCTGTAGAAGATAGATGACTCACTATCATATCTTCTTCCCCAGATATTATCACCAGTTTATTGTTCACTATAAACTTTAGCTTTTGATGGAGAGTGGATGTCACTGCTCCAGCAGCGTGAATCCACGGTCTCCCTAAAAGGCAACTGTACGCCGGCTTAATATCCATCACTTGAAAAGTTATTCCAAAGTTATGGGGTCCGATTTGAATCGGCAGGTCAATCTCACCAATAACTTGTCTTCTGGACCCGTCAAATGCTTTCACCACCATAGCACTCGGCTTCAAACAAGCCCCATCAACAAATAGTTTTGATAGTGTTGATTTTGGCATGACATTTAACGATGAACCATTATCAACTAGCACTCGTGCAAGAATATGATCATGACATTTCACAGAGATGTGTAGTGCTTTATTATGCTCCACCCCTTCAGCTGGTAATTCAACATCACTAAAACTCAACCCGTTACAGGCGGTGATATTACCGACAACTCCATCAAACTGGTCAACGGTGATATCATGAGTAACATGGGCCTCGTTTAAAACTTTCATCAGTGCCCTTCTATGTGCTTCAGAGTTTAATAACAAAGAAAGAACAAATATCTTAGAAGGGGTTTGATTTAGTTGATCTACCACCTTATACTCACTTTGCTTGATAAACTTCAAAAATTCATTAGCTTCTTCTTCAGGTATTGTCTTTTTGCAAGTTTCTGATCCTTTTATGGCATGATACACAACATCCTTCCCTTTTTCTCCACGACCTTCCTTTTTCCTAAGTTCTTCAGGAGTGTATACTCGACCACTTCGGGTCATCCCGCCAATCCCTGAAATATTGGTGATATCAGTACCTTGAGGCTTAAAGATATCACATGATTGATGATTTACTAAATGGGATGTGACTTCATAACTCCATGGAACCGCTTTGTTATTTTCATAAGGAAAAGAGGTTGGTGCTTGAACAATTATTGCATTTTTCCCACTATGAATTGGCTTAGGATTCTCTTTTCTATAGAGGATTTCCAATGGTCTTGGAAAAGATCTATTTTTTTCCATGCATGGCTCTATGGTCGATACATAATCATCTTTTGTGTACTGGTCTATCTCTTCTTCAATGAGATTGACAGCGGTATCTCCGTGACCCGGCAAAGGATTATTCCCCACGTTGGGACCATCTTCCTTGAAGGTAAGCCATTTTGCATTGATCAATTCTTGCACTTTAGTTTTTAAGGCTTGACAATCTTCGACGGAATGCCCCACGGCTCCAGCATGGTATTCACATTTGGCGTTTGGATTATACCATTTCGGAAATGGTGGTTCTAGAGGTTTCATTGGCCTCAGGACTACCATTGAATTTTGGAGTAAGTGAGGCAACAACTGACTGTACGTGACAGGAATTGGGTCAAAACGGGTTGTCCTTTTTTGATTGACAGGTGGTCTGTAGTGATTTGAGATTGGATTTTGGTTCCATTGACTTTGTTGGGAAAATGCGGTAGGTGGTGGTTGATAAAAAGGTGGTCTTGAAGGGTGATATTGAGGGTATGAAGCTTGTGTGGTTGCAGCCACATATGGATAAGGAATGTAAGGAGTTTGTGATATTGGGGGCTGGAAGTTTGGGGGTCGATAAGAATTGATGGGTGGAAAATAGGAGACTCTGGGGTTTACCATTACAGCATTAGCGTCCCCTTCTTTCTTTTTTGTGAATGTCGTTTGGGGTCTTTTTATGCCAGTTGCTGCACATACGATCTTGCCACTCCTCATCCCACTTTCTATCCTTTCTCCTATCATGACAAGGTCAGAAAAGTTTGATGACATGCTCCCAATCATCTTATCATAAAAAGGTGACTGGAGAGTATCCATAAACATACCAACCATTTCTTTTTCAGATAATGGAGGTTCTACTTGTGATGCCATTTCCCTCCACCGTTGCGCGTATTCTTTGAAAGCTTCATTGTCTTTTTTCAATGAATTTTGCAATTGCATCCTATCAGGGGCCATGTCGATGTTGTACCTGTATTGCCTCAAGAAGGCATCAGCCAAGTCTTTCCATGAACGAATACGACTTCGCTCAAGATGCATATACCAACTTGACGATGCCCCACTCAAACTATCTTGAAAGAAATGAATGAGAAGTTTATCGTTATGAGCATGAGAAGCCATTTTTCTGCAATACATAGTTAGATGATTTTTAGGACATGTGTTGCCTTTGTATTTTTCAAAGTCGGGAACTTTGAATTTTGGAGGGATAGTCACATCAGGAACCAAACACATGTTGAAAGCCTCGAGGCCATAAACATTATGCCCCTCAATTGCTTTGATTCGCTCTTCTAAGACATGAAATTTTTCCTTTGATTGTGTATCATCCCCAATGTGAGGTTGATGCCAATTCCCGTTAACATCAAAATAGGGCACTTGAGGTACACTATATGGAATATTTTCTGTGGGTATAGTGTTTTGGGGTGGCACATATCCCAGATGAGGAGGGATTTGTGATTGGTTTAAGTTTTGGGGATTGACAGCTGAGTAGTTTTGGTTATTTTCTATGGGGTTGATGACTACAGGCGGAGTATAACCAGGCGGGAGACCATATATAGGAAATTGCATAGTTGCAGTGCGGAATTGTTGGTTAGTCGGGGTAAAACCCGGTGGATGAGAAGGAGTAGTTTGGTGTTCTTCATTTACAATTGGAGGATCCCCATCTGTATTCTCCTTCCTTGCCAAAGCCTGTATAGCTTCCAAGATTCGATCGACCTTTTCCTTCAGTTGGTTGACATCCGCTCTCATCACCTCTTGGTTTTGCTCGAGTTCATCTATGATCTTGGAATTCGCGCGCGTTCGATAAGGGTGTCGGGGAAACAGCTTTATTGATTTTTTTTCTGTTTTTTTTATTAAAAAAGTAAATAAATAAATAAAATTTCTATGAGTATTAAAATATGAATGCGATGGAAATAAAATAAATTAGTTAATTATGATAGTTGGATAGTGGGGAATCATACGCCTTAGGTAATAGCAAGGACAAATTATTAGTGAAGAAAATATGAGGACTGGAAATCAAAATAGAAAATCCTTCATTGATAAGAAAAAGAGTACCTCATATTCAAATTAAAAACTACATTGACTATGGGATTTCAATCTTCTTTTTTAATAGGACAACCAATTTTCTCCTCCAATTCTTCTATCAAATTTTTGCAATATTCAACGAGCTTGTAGACTTTGACTAGAGTATTCAACGGATGCATTACCGCATCAATCTCTCTTAGATGCTTTGGAATTTTTAAGACTGCTTGATTAGCTAGCATTGCCAATTTTGAAAAACAGTCTTTCCAATGTCTTCCTTTATCTTCCAGCTCTTTATAGATCTCTTGATTCTTTAATTGACCTAGCAACACCATAAACCGATCCTCCCAATATAAGGTTTCGTCCTTTAGGTCACTATAGATCTTTTCTTGGTAATCAATGTAATTCTTTAGCTCACTAGAATTCTCCATTTCTTTTCTTAGTGCGTCTTGATGTTTTGAGAGTAGTTCTTCAATTTCTTCTTTGTGTTGCCTCTCATTCCTTACTTGACTCTCATACTCAGCAACCATTTTTTTCAGTTGTTTCTTTAAATCTTCAAACTCTTTTTTTTTTTTATCTTCTTTTCAGAGCTTGTTGATTTTGTCCACATCTTGTATGTCAAGTTTATTTTCTTTTTCAATTTTCAACCTCTTGTTACTTCTTTCAATTAACTGACTTTTACATGTGTTTTCTGATCGTAAGTTCTCATTCTCTTAGGAGACTTTTTCTAACTTCACTTGTAGCTCTTTTTTCTCCTCCTCAGATTTCAACAATAATGCTTTGAGTTCTCCTATTTCTTCATTGGTGGCAATGGTAGGTTCATATATTTCCTGATCACTCGAGGGTGTATTGTGGAAAGGCAACTTGATTTCTTGGACTCTATTATTTACCCATTGTTGATTGGGTTCTTTTGTGCTGCAAATTCTGCATCCAAGTGCTTTTCCTTTTCTGATGATCTTTTCCCAAGCTCGACTTATCCTTCGCAACATCGGTGGGTCTACTATACCCGTATTGTGCAAAATAAAAGCTTCCAACGACTTATCATCTGGCTTTTCCAACATAGGGTAGCCAAGTTGTCTCAATGCTACCGTCGGATTGTAATTAATACATCCTTTGGTTCCCTTGGGAGGCACATTTGGGAAATCTCTGCATTGACATATTATTTCCTCCACCCCTTGTTCTCTGTGATACCATGAAATTGTGTCTCCAGTAAGGCTAGCTATACTTTGAGCCCATTCACGATTATCTTTAATTCCAATATGATACCCTTTCTTGAACATATGAGACATAAACCAGATATACAGCACTGGAGCACAACACAAAATTGTTCCCCCTTTCTTCTCATGTCGCATATGTAGAGAGTAGTATACATCAGCAAGAATCGCGGGAACTGGGTTTTGCTTATGTTTGTTAAAAGATAAGAAGACATTGATAGCAGCAAAATCAACAAGATTATCAAGGTTTGGGAATAAAACAATACCATAGATGATTAGAGCCAAAACGTCTATAAAATCACTCCATTCTTTTTTAACGGCTAAATCGTGGCACTTTTGCTCTAGATATTTTCTTGAAAAACCATGAATGGCTCCTTTTTCTTCTTTTGTACTTGCCAACTCTCTTATGTCGATTTTCAACACTTCCTAAATTGCCTCCAAACTTGGTGGTTGCCCAGTATATCGATAAGGATTTCCTTTCTCTAGGGGGTAACCCAATATTCGTTCAAATTCCTCTAATGTCGGGGCCAACTGAAAGTCTTGAAAGGTGAAACATCTTAAGAGAGGGTCGTAGTACTTAGCCAACGCCGTGAGTGCCCCTGTTTGTACATTTACTGCCAAGAGATTTAGGATCTTCCCATATTTGCGAAAGAAACTCTCACGTTGTATAGTTTTCATTTGATTGCTGATGTCTCTTAAACTTTTCAAATCAGGTTGTTTGAACTTTAAAAGTAAAGTTTTTCTTTTTTCTGATTCCATTGTCTGCTTTAATTTAACACGTGACTAAGGTTCTTATGATTCCCCAACAATCCTGAAAATTGATGCAAAATGCCAGTTTATTTTCAAAAGAAACAATGTGATGAGATATGAATGCAATTATGTAGAATGTCTGTTGTGAATATATAACATTTTGAATGAATGTATGAGGTGTTTTTTTGCTTATATGGATATTCTTATAATGAAAGGGTTTATTGGTTTATGTAGTGAATCTCTCATAAGGGTGGCTCTATAGTTCTCAACACGGTTCCTAGAGCCAATAATCTCATTTTGGAATATTGTCAGCAACAATAGGTAAACTATTTGGAGTGACAATACCCTCAATAAGATCAAACTCTAGGTGAGA
>PGTU02002209.1:0-12778 GCA_002896215.2 Cicer echinospermum
TATAAATTTCAGTGTCTTCATATTATATGTTTCTAAATTGAATTTTGAAAAGGTAGTTCCCTGTAATTATGTATTGATTAAAGTTTAAACTTGAAAAAAGCTGAATTGTTAAGGGAAAATTTGTCCAGTTAAAAGGTTCGACCAAAATTAGAAGTTGTCTTTATACAATGGTATAGATAAGGAGATGGGCAATAAATTCCAATCCATTTTGTAACAAATTCCAACAAAAGTTGCATACAGAGAATACTGTGCATTTTAAATCAAAATAGAAACATGCAAATTTTCAGAAGCTCAAGTGCATTAAAGTAATTCTGGACTTTCCATTTGCAAATTATAATGTTTGAAAGTGGAAGAGGGTCATACAGACACTAACCTTTTGTCAGCGAAAATCATCATTCCATAATCAGCCTTTGAACGGATTACACGGCCCACACACTGTGCAGCTTGTCTCTGCTTAAGCAAAGCCAATGTCACCCAGGGTTCTAGTTTCACAAAGTTTAGCAATCAAATTATCACAGAAGGGAAAAGAGAGACTCACCAAGGCATCAAAAGTTAGAAAATCTCCTTCCTTAATTTGAAAAGTCTCACGTAGATATTCTAGACGTGCAAGCAAAATCCTGAAAAACTACTCTATAAAGTTCTGCAACCAGCAATATAACCTCCGCAATTTGGACAAGGAAAATAGAAAGAGATATACAATAGTTCTAAATTACCCTTATTTAGAAATTTAATCAAATGGAACTCACTTGCTTAATGTGTACTGAAAAGGAACACCAAACATGATTACAAGACGGCCATAATGTCGATCAAAATCAATACCTTCCGCAACTTTTCCTCTGCAAAAATACATGTATATTCTTAGGCTGTGATGAACTTGAGTCAAGTATATAAAACAAATACAGCACCTGGTAGCCCAATTAGTAAATGTGAATAAGTAATTATCTTTTATAACCAACACAATTATGGAGAGATAAAGGGAGAAGTTACACGGGATTCAAGTTGGGTGAATGAACTGGAACAAGCTTAAAATGTTATTTGTGTGATCAAAAGGTGCCAAAAAAGCTTAATGAAAATATTTACTTCACACCCATATGAGAAACAATGGTTTATGATTGTAGAGGAGAGAAAATTACAATGGATAACAAACAATTTTAGATAAGATTGTGAATGAATGAATATATTAGAGAATAGCCCGTATTAAGAAAAGATAATAGGATCAATTGCACCAAAGATGGTTTGGCCATGTGAAAAGAAGAGAATACTACCCCAAGTAAAGAGTTAATTACACGAAAACAGCACAATAATTTAGAGGTAGAGGAAGATCAAGAAAAACTCTTAAGCAAAACAATTAAAAAGGAGTTGGATATAAATGGAGTCTACAAAAACTTAGTTTTGACAAAACACAGTGAAAGCACTTGAACCATTTGTTAGAGAAATATAATTTTTTTCAAAAGCTCTTGAAGAAGCTACCATAATAGTGTTTTGGCCCCAAAAACAACCTGAATGAAACAACAACGTCAGAGGCGGCTACTGTTGGTGGGTTTTTTTGTAAAAATAACCAGCGTCAGAATATGCCCTTAACCAAGAAAGAATTGCAAATGCTATTATTAAATTATAATATCTAAAAATCTGGAACAATCTAGTTCTTGTTGCACGTGCATCAAGAAATGTAACAGGTATGTATGTTATATAAGCATAAAGCATGGATTGACTAAAACAAATGCTATGGATGTAATCAGAGTTCAAATCTCGAGATCCTAATTGTCAGAATATAGAGAAATATCTTATAAGATCTTTTTATACTTTATATTAAAGTATCTTGAATTATTTCTTAATGATCAATTTATAATCATAGAGATATCTTAGATATCTCTCATATTATTATGATTTATTCTTGAATTTATGATTGAGTCTATGTTTCTCTATAAATAGAGATTAGTATTGAGTCTTTTGTAATCAAGTCAGCATTGAAACTATTATCAATAATATTCAAACCCTTATTATTTCTCTCCTCCTTTTCTCTAAAATCCCACAACTTCCACACTAATAAATGAAATTAATCATCTCAAACATAGAACAGATGAAGGAGGTTCAGTTTTAAAACATGACAATACTGCAGTCTATTAGCTAATATACACCAATCAGGGTACACGCAGTACTGTCATCACGGATCACAGAAAATAGCAGTTTTTTTCAATTTTTGTCACGCAAGAATGGTATAGCTTTCACATGATAACACTTTGTACTAATAGCTTCCACATGATAACACTCTGCTATGTTATAGTCCACTATAGCATCTATTTGACAACAATTGGATCATGAACATCCACATAAAAACAAACCCTCTAATCACTTCTCTTGTCAAATTGTGAAATTGCAAGCAAAAACTGACTGAGTTAGCTAGCAATATTATCCAAATATACGACAACAAATCAATTTATGCTACAATATCCTATACATCAACTGGTGCTAGGTACTCCATCAAATATATTACCATGAAATAGTACATATTTCCCTTTTTAGTTTAAAAAGTGTGCAGTCTTGATTAATCTTATTGATTGTTACAAAAACAAAATTAAACCCTACGGAAGAAAAGTATTTTAGTTATCTTACCTCGCAACTGAAAAAAGATAGCACCTTTCCACAATCACAAGCCTTGCGGTAGTTGTCAAGAGCCAACGTAGTTTCAACCACATCTGAGTCTCAATAAAGACAAGCTTATGCTGCATTATGTCCTGCAAAAAAGATGTTTTTAGCAAACATAAAACAATGTAAAATGAATGAGGAATCAAAGAGTTTAATTTATTACTCACCTTCAAAAATTCCATTTTCATTCAGCTATTGACTATACCGTCCATGTACGAGTAACTGACGAAGAAACTACAATCCCGTCAGGAACAACTGATGACATCTCCAATAAGAGCCTTCCATAGTTCCTTACTACACCAAGATCACTTCTCATATCAAATTTGGTACTGACTGGGAGCTGATCATGAAACAACAAACTGATTAAACATTAAAAGAAAACAAACGGGGAAGTGAAAGAGGCGATTTTTAAGGAAAGCAGATATTTGAAATGTATTAGCAAGATTTAGTTGGGAATACCTGCCACCGGGTAAGGACATAGGGCATATGCAATCTCTTGTTAAGGACATTGTAAAACTTCGACTGACAACAGGGTTAAAATTTAGAAGACGAGGGTACAAATCTATGGGGCTTAGTGTGCACCAGATGTAATCACAACCGTCTGAAACCGCTCAAAAACAGGTTTTATGGCAAGAGAAGCATCGTGGCAACAAAGCTGAAATGTAATGAAGGAAGCAAAGTTACAAAATATATACAAGAAAATAGAAACATAGAAAATATATGATCTCATATAGAACAAAACTAACTTTAAGGGATTTAGAAGTAATAGAGTAAATACAAATCAAAACATCAGAGCTAACCTGCAATACGGGATCAGAATATATGAGCATTCTCTCATCAAAAGGTTCTATTATAATAGAAAAACCACGAGCATATTACCACTAGTGTGGCAAAATCACATATCGTTTGGATATGAAGGAACTCATCAGTGTCGGTTATTTCCAATGTCATCATTAATGAATGAAGGCGGTCATAACAGAATTTCAATGTTTTTTGGTCAATTCCAACTTGGTTAAGAATAGAGAAAACAAAGCTAACAGGGTTTTCCTTCTCCACATTCTCCGTTTCCAGACGCCCTTCAAGGTATTGAACTAATCTACGCAAAACCTGCATAAAATGCTCAGCCGGCGAATATTCCAGGTACAGCCTCTTCAATATATCATCAGGCAAGGCTGGATTTGCAAGCCAACCATCGGCAGCTATGTAAAGAAAATAAGTTTTTGTTAGAGATGATTGGAAATAACATTAAGAAATATGACAAAATTGACACCGTAGTTATACTTATACATACCAGGTAAATCTCCTCTTAGAGCCAAACCCTCGACAAGCCTGTTGTAATTCAGCACGGAGTCTACCAGCATCTGTGGCCTTGAAACCTTCCTACCAGTTTTAAATATTAAAGAAAATCCAATTTTAATACCTCAATAAATTTTTGACTGATTTTATGTTAGGAACCCCAAAAATTGTATTGAGTAGGAAGAAAAATTTTATTGAGGAAATAGGAAAGAAAAACTCTCCTCAAAGGATTTCCCCTTTACAACAAAGTCACTCTATTCACACAAAAGTATCCAAATCTCTTAATAATCTCCCCTCTAACCAAATATCCTTCTATTTATCCGTGATAGCCCTATAACAACTTCATTAACTAATAACTTCCCAAACTAAGTCCTCCTTATCCATATCCTAACATACTCCCTATCCTATATCATGACATTTTAGTCCTCGATTTTTAAAATTAAGCAGTGCCTTCAATTGCGGATCGCAGAAAATAGTGATTTGTTCAAATTCCACTATGCTATAGTGCTATAAGCTTCTATGGCAACTATTTGACAATATTTTGTACTAAATAGCATATCGCGGAACAATAGCGAATTGTTCAAATTCCGCTATGCTATAGCGCATTAGCCCTATAGCCACAATTTGACAACACTGAAATACAGCAAATATAATCCCGTGAATTTTCCAACATGATGAATTTTAAACTGACAATGTGGTGAATTTTCCAATATATTCTCATTAAACTCCCAAGTGGTTTAATTTTAACAAATTATACATTCTACTATTGAATTTGTCAGTGAAAAATGTGAAACATATAAAACAAGAAGAGAAAGCTAGAAATCGCACATACTTGTCAATTTCTTGACGCATCCTACTTATATTTCTTCTAGCCCCATCAATAGTCTGCCTCCTCACACTGACACTAAGTGCTTCGATACAAACATTATCAATATTATGAGCTTCGTCAAATACAACAACTGACTCTTTCTGCATTTCCTTGGATATAATGGCAGCTACCTTTGGATCAAGCAAATACTGATAGCTATAGACCACCACATTCGCAAACTGCACCATATGCCGTGCCAAAAAGGTAAGGACACCACCCTTTCTCCTTCCCGAATGCTCTCAGATCCTACAATCACGTACACAATCAGATACAAACTTTTTAAAAGTCTGGGTAATATCAAAAACCACCAACTCACAAAGAACATCTAAAAATGATGAAAATCAAAATTAAGTGAACCGCATTCAACCTTTGAATGTCTTAAGTCTTAGGGAACAACCAAAACTGTTCAAAAACAAACTTTTCAGTCAAAACTGCCAAGAATTCCAGCATTTTGGAATCCAAGAACATTTGAAAGTTATTCAAATTTAAGTTTTCCTTAAATCATGCATAAAATGATACAAACATTTTAGAATCACAAATAGTCCAAACATTATCAAAATATAATTTTTATTTATGAAGAATATCAAACATTTCAAAATAAGGGAGGAAAGTAGGGAACATTTAAGACTGATCAAAACCAAAAACCCCACCAAACACTTAAATTCCCTATATAATCAGACGCAAAATTAAACAAAATCAAAATTAAGTCAACTAAACTCAAAGTTTGAGCATTTTAGAACTAGAAAACATCTAAAACTACTAAAAATCTAAATTTTAGTCAACAACAGTTCAAATACAAACATTTAGGTATCAGAATCCAAAACTGAACACTCAACCCTGCTGAAAAATGTAAAGCATTCCAGAATCATCAAACATCATCAAAATCAACCACACTTCGAATTCAAACATTTAGGAATCAGAGAACAATATCCAACACTGAACATCACACCCCACTCAAAATAAAGCATTTCAGACAACGTTGTGAATCGCAAATCAAGGAAAATAGCAGTCAGCAACACCTTCAGAACAATAGCAAATTAGTGAAGAACAATATTGTCTAATTCCGTTACGCTATAGCAATATTGGGCCGCTATTAGACAACATTGATTCAAGAATAACC
The DNA here is from genome assembly GCA_002896215.2 of Cicer echinospermum. Classification (NCBI taxonomy): domain Eukaryota; kingdom Viridiplantae; phylum Streptophyta; class Magnoliopsida; order Fabales; family Fabaceae; genus Cicer; species Cicer echinospermum. Next base: position 5,931 of record PGTU02002209.1, read on the forward strand.
AAACATCATCAAAATCAATTTTTACTTTTTATAAACATTTCAGAATAACATAGCATCCAATTCCAAAGCATATAAAAATCCGGTAAGCCAATCAATCAACCAACCAAACTCAAATTCCAAATACCTGCAAAGTATAAACTCCAGGAGGCAAAACAGCAGCAGACCCAGCCCTTTCATACTGCTCGAAAAACTCGCACGTAGGAACAGTCGGATTCTCTGCAGCAAGCACCCTAACCCAACTAGCAGTCAATTTCCTACATCCAGCATCGACCGAATCACGGTTCTCAGCCGTAAGAACACGCGAATTAACACAAAGATTCTTGCGCGACGAAAGTCCCAAGCGCGAGCATCTTAGCAGCAGGACCGAGACATTTGACCATATAATCATGAAGCAGTCGGAGTTCAGCAAGAGTCTTTTCCATCTCATGGACCGTTCGAGTACAATAGATAAGCTTAAGCGGCGATTGAGGCTTTGAAAGTGTGTAACTTGTGATCAGAGAAAGAAGTGCAATAGTTTTGCCTGTTCCTGTTGGCATTTCAAGAAGACAGTGTCCTTTTGCATCTAGGGTTCGTTTTAATTCAACCATGTATGAGTATTGTTCTGGGTAGATGTTGTCATATGGAAAATACACTGTCACTTCTTCTATTGTGAACTTCATTTTTGTAAAAATTAACCTAAATATAAAATGAATATTGAATCCTTTAGTATATTATCAATAGCTATATAAAGAAAACAAGTTTAGGTTAGTGATGATGATGATTGAATTTAGCAATAAGAATATAACAAATTTACATAACACAATTCATGAATCAATTTAGACATAACGGTTTTAAAATGCAGTTCACAACAGCAATTGCAGCAATATTATAGATTTTCAAACCTCGTGATCATTATATTTTTTCTTGCAAAAACATTAATAATTTATTCACTATAATCATGATTTTTAAAATAATCATGTGTAAGTCACGATTTCAAGGCTACGGTGCAAAAACCACATGAAAATAAATCTCAAGTAAGAGAAAAAAATCAAGTCACAATTTATGAAAAATATCCCTTCTTCTCCTTCACAGAAACGTGAGTAGGACAATGATTATCTTGGGAAGGAGGAGAGAATTTTGGGGGCGGGAGTGCTGTGTCAGTTTCTCTTTTACAGGTAAAGAGACGCATGCATTAGATGCCAAGTTTTACCTTTTTGGTTTGAGAGGGAAAGTGATGACTCAGAGAAGAATGTTGGTTGACAGAACGGTGACTGATTCTGGAAAAACGGAGATTGATAAACGTTATCCGTTTTCTGCAGAAGCAGAATTTAACCAGAATTCTCTGGATTTTTCGTGATTTTCAGTTTTTCTTTGATTAAATTAAAACTATCTTCGACAAGAGGCTTTGTAAAGATGTTAGCAAGTTGATTTTGAGTATCAATAAAGATTAATTCGACATCTTTCTTATTGACATGATCACGAATGAAATGATGTTTTATTTCAATATATTTTGATCTAGAGTGCTGTATTGGATTTTTAGACAAATTTATAGCACTTGTATTATCACAATAAATTGGAATACTAGAATAACTTACTAAGTAGTCTTGGAGTTGATTTTTAATCCATAGAACTTGTGAACAATAGTTTTGCTGCTGAAACATATTCAGCCTTAGTTGTTGATAAGGCTATAGTGTTCTGTTTTCTGCAAGACCAGCTGATCAGTGCTTCGCCTAAGAACTGACATGCTCCACTTGTGCTTTTTCTTTCTATTTTATCTCCGGCATAATCAGCATCACAATATGCTATATGATCAAAATGTGAACCTTTTCTATACTAAAGACTAAGACTAGTGGTTCCAACAAGATATCTAAATATATGTTTTACTGCTGTTAAATGGGATTATTTTGGTGCTGATTGAAATCGCACGCATAATCCTACTGCGAATACAATATCAGGCCTACTAGCAGTTAGATAAAGCAAAGAGCCAATCATTCCTCGATATTCTTTTTCAGAAATAGAGTTGCCATTTTCATCTTTCTCTAAAGAAGAAGATGGATGCATGAGAGAGGTCATGATTTTTGATTCATTCATCTTGTATTTGACCAACAAAATCTTTAATGTACTTTTCTTGACAAATAAAAATGTCGTTTTCATATTGTTTAATTTGTAAACCAAGAAAGTACTTTAATTCTTCCATCATGCTCATTTCAAATTCACTTTGCATAAGTTTTGAAAAACCTTCACACATTTTTTCATTTGTTGATCCGAAAATGATATCATAAACATATACTTGAACAATGAGTAAGTCATTCTTTTATGTTTTCTTAAATAATGTAGTATCAATTTTTCCTCTCAAGAATCCATTTTTTACTAAGAATGAACTCAGTTGTTCATACATGCTCTTGGTGCTTGTTTTAAAACATATATAGAGCTTTGGGTGAGTTTGAAAAACATGATTTTGTTTTGATTGATTTTCAAAACCTGGGGGTTGTTTTTCATAGACTTAGACTTGTTCATTTAAGAATTCATTCAAAAATGCACTTTTAACATTCATTTGAAACAATTTAATAAGTTTATGAGATGCATATGCAAAAAGTATACGAATAGCTTCTAACCTTGCAACTGGAGCAAATGTTTCATCATAATCTATACCTTCTTGTTGATTGTAACCTTGAGCTACCAATCTTGCTTTGTTCCTGATGACCTTACCTTCTTCATCTAGTTTGTTTCTGAAAACCCATTGTGTACCAATGATTGTTTGATCTAATGGATCATGTACCAGGGTCCAGACTTCATTTTTCTCAAACTGCAGCAGTTCTTCTTTGATGCATTTATCCAAGATTGATCAATAATGGCTTATTTGATTGATTTTGGTTCGATCTGAGATATCATCGCCATGTTGTTCTCATCATTCTTGAATGATTTCTTGTTCTAATCCTATCAGCCGTGTCTCCAGTGATCTGGTTTTGAGGATGATCTTCAGTCGTTCTCAAGCTTTTGGTGGAGAATGAAACAGAGATTGTTTATCAATCTCTGTTTTCTGCAAACTGTTTTGCTGCTGTATTTCGATTTGAGTTTCCTCTTCCTCATCTTTTTTTACTTATATCTAAGTCATCAACTCATCAAATAGTATGTGCATACTTACTTCTACAACATTAGTTCTTAAATTAAACACTATATATCCTTTAGAATCAGTTTAGTAACCAAGAAAGATTGCTTTATCTGATTTGCATCAAATTTTCCAAGGAGATTTTTGTTGTTTTAAAATGTAACAGTAACAACCAAAGATATGAAAGTAAGAGATGTTTGGTTTTCTATTTTTCTGAATTTCATATGGGGTTTTGTTGATGATCTTTCTTATGGATACATTAGAATATAGCAAGATGTGTTTTATGGCTTCAGCCCAAAAAATATCTTCAACATTTGACTCTTCTAAAATGGTCTTGCCATTTCTTGTAGTGTTCTATTTTTTCGTTTCAACAACTCCATTTTGTTGTGGAGTTCTTGCACATGAAAGATTAATGAGAAATGTCAAGTTCATCAAATTTTTTTTTTTAAAAGAAGCATTTATAAATTCTTCTCCGTGATCACTTCTTACAGAAATGATGCTGGATTCTTTTTCATTTTGAACTTTTTTTGCAAAATATTTTAAATACTTCAAATGCATCATCTTTTGTTTCAAAAACAGAACCCAATTAAAATCTTGAAAAGTCATCAACAATAAGAAAACCATATTTTCATTCCTCACTAGACTTGTTATTTTGACTGGCCCAAAGAGATCTATGTGAAGTAGTTCAAGAGTTTTGTTTGTTTGTTACAAGTCTTTGAATGAAAACTACTTTTGACTTGTTTTCCTTTTGCACATGCTTCATGTAACACCCCGTTTTCAAAGCGTGAGTGTATTTTTTTTTCAAAAGGAATTAAAATAAAACAGTGAAATAAATAAGGTAAACACACATTTGGATAAATATTTAAGTCGTAACACAACGACAAATAAGTCAACAGAAATTACGAGCAGCGGAAAAATTCTTAATCATGAATTCAAAATATATACATAACAAAAGTAGTACAGTCTTCCAATTTAAAAATAAACGCAACCCAAAAGAAAGACATCCGTTCCCTCTGTGACAACCTAGTCTGATCATTTTGCAAAACAACTAAACACCCTGAGTGATCTCCACGCGCCCCGTGAGATCCTCCTAACGTAGCTGCAGTCAAGCGTTCCCATCTCCATTCCCGTCCGTAGGGTACGAACCGTAGGATCGTCCTGACTCTCATCTGAGGGCAAAGCCCAGATTTCCACAATAATTGTAAAGGTCACCAACCGAAATTAACAGTTAACACATAACATTTAAGTTTTAAATGCTAAAAATAACTTTTCAACTAAGCATGCACCTTATCAAGATTTTCAATATGCGAAAAGTTCATACAATACTTTGCCAATTAAAAATGAAAGCAAAATGAAGTTCTCAATCCCCTAATTAAAACATAACAAATCAAGACATGGATAAGTTAATGTGTAAACAAACATCTAACTCAAACTGAGGATTTTCACTGAAGCCAATCGATTGGGCAATCGATTGGGGTGAAGGATTTGATAAAAACCGAATCCTGGGCTGAAATCAATCGATTGGGAAATCGATTGAGTGAGTACTGAGCCCAGGTTTTAAGCCAATCGATTTCCAAATCGATTTGGTCGAATATGGATGAGTTCCTTGACTTAAGGGCCAATCGATGCCAAATCGATTTCTTAAATGATTTGAAAAACTGATTACAAAATCGATTGGCTAATCGATTTTGTCAAATTTGGCCAAGTCCCTGTTTACCCATCCAATCGATTGGGAAATCAATTTCCCTGTGTATTCTTTCAAAAAATCCATAAACTAACTCAATCACATTCATGCATAATCCCAATCTTAACGCTTAACACTGATAACGCAATCGCTACAACATCACGAGTTTCAAAATAGTATTGCAATCAAATATGTTATCACCGAATTCTAAAAAACATAACACTTAACACTTATAACACAATTACTACAACATCATGGATTTCGAAAATGGTATTGCAATCAAACATGTTATCACCAAATTCCAAAACATACACTTAACACTTATAACACAATACTACACAAACAAAATGAACAACAATTCACAATTTTAACAGGGTGTAGTCTCTCACGAACAAACACCTGTGCAGTCTCTCACGGACAAACACAATTCACCAAGAAACGTAAGTCGTAAACGTACCACCTATCACGGGTCAGTACTGTTTACCGAGGTGCCACCTATCCCGGGTCAGCACAACTTACCAAACGTAAATCATAAACGTACTGCTATCACGGGCCCGTATCGTTTACCAAGGTGCCACTTATCCCGGGTCAGCACGATTTACCAAAACTCACATAAGTAAACAAGACATTAAGAGATTCCCCGTTCTTAATTCTTATTTAACTTAAACTAGGGCGTAGTCTCTCACGGACAAACCCCTGTGCAGTCTCTCACGGACAAACACAATTCCCTCAGGAACGTAAGTCGTAAACGTACCACCTATCACGGGTCAGTACTGTTTACCGAGGTGCCACCTATCTCGGGTCAGCACAACTTACCAACGTAAATGTAACGTACTGCCTATCACGGACTCGTACCGTTTACTAAGGTGCCACCTATCCCGCGTTCAGCACGATTTACCAAAGCACACATAAGTAAACGAGGACATTAAGAGACTTAACAATTTGTCAAACACATTCTAAATAATCATAGAAGATCTCATTCTAGTACTCATTTGAAACGATTTTCACAAACACATTTTCGAAGCACATAAGAGCAACGCCCAGTTACACTTCAGTAATATAAGTAACCACATAAGAGATTCCCCATTCTCAATTAATTAAACTTAATACTAAAACGAGACTTAAGAGATACTGAATACGACTAACGATTTTCAAAACAAACATTAAGTAACCGAGACATTAAGAGAGATTCCAACGCCCAGTGTACTTAACGATTTTCAGAACAAATATTTAGTAAACGACATTAAGAGTTCCCCATTCTTATACTCATGTTACTAAACATTTTCAAAAACAAAATTAAGTAACCGAATAAGAGATGTCCCCATCTTAACGGCCCAGGTTAACTTAACCAATTTTCAAACAAAAAATATTAAGTAACCGAGACATTAGAGATGTCCCCATGTCTTAAGTCCCAGTTAACTTAAACGATTTTCAAAAACAAATATTAAAGTAAACCGAGACATAAGAGTTCTCAACTTAACAATTTTCAAAACAAAATATTAAGTAACCGAGACATTAAGAGATTCCCCATTCTCGCCCAGTTAACTTAAACGATTTTCAAAAACAAAGGTTAAGTAACCGAGACATTAAGAGATTCCCCATTCTTAACGCCCAGTTAACTTAACAATTTTTTCACAAACAAACACACCTTAAGTAAACAAGACATTAAGAGATTCCCCAATCTTAACGCCCAGTTAACTTAACAATTTTTTCACAAACAAACACACCTTAAGTAAACAAGACATTAAGAGATTCCCCATTCTTAATACTCATTTAACTTAATGGGTTTTTTTCAAATTCCTCACAAAACAAACTCAAACAAATTCTCACATTCAATTCATAATTCACACCAAAACACATCAATCAACAATCATCAAGTATGAACATGCCAAATACGATGAACACAAATCAAACGTAATAAATTTCATTTATTCAAACTCATACATACGTGAGGTAAATTCATTTTTCCCAAAACAATACTCCAATCCTAACAAAATTCGTTTCCACACAATCACAGATAAGGCCCTAGATGCAAACTAAAAGTTTGGAAGGAGCCCTTACCTTCGCGTTAGCTCT
>PGTU02002210.1:0-20670 GCA_002896215.2 Cicer echinospermum
ATCAAGTCAGAATCTTTAGAGAACTTCCTATTTGGTAGACCTAAGACTAACGTGTTTGCCTGACAAGTTTATTTCAAATGATTATGTGTATATGGAGCATATTCTTTTATGCCAAAGCCATGTTCATCTGAGTTGGATAACAAGCAGCAGCAGACTGGCACTTGTACAGAATTGAAATCCAAGTAAATGTTGTTAATATCTGTCCCCAATCAGCTTTATGTTTGTCATCTTTTATGGCTCATAATGCACGATTGTGTGAAAAACTTACTTGAAACCTTTGTCACATAGCTGCGCGTGTATACTCATATAAGTTGTGCTTTAATCCTTCCAACATATAGCACGTTTTTGATTACTGCAGTTGATTCATCGCTAATCTACATCACCAATTCCAATGATCTTTCCTCTGTTGTTATCACCATATTTGACAAAGTCTCCTTCCTTTAATGTCAGGGACAGGAATTTGGATTTGTCACCAGTCATGTGCTTTGAGCATCCGCTATCTAGATACCATGAGTGTTTCGTGGATGTCAAGCACACCTGCAATACAAAATCAGAATTTTGTTTTAGGTCCCCAATTTAAATTGTGTCCTGGTTGGTTAGTGTCAAACACAGATTTCTTTTCTATCCAAACTAGCTTCCATCCTTGATTGGCTAATTTTTTAAATTTGCAATTAGACACAAAATGTCCCTTTCTGCAATAGAAATGACATTTGCCATCAAAGGATGAATGTTTATTTGGTTTAGTAAAGATGTCATACATACTCTTAGCAATATCAGTTTTTTGACCATGTTTGACATTTCTGGTTTGCATATAACCAATACCAGATCTGTTTTTATTTTTTCTTTTGACATGCATATTTGGTGTATATCCTAAACCAGATTTTTCATGAACATGTCTTTGATTGCTAAGTATGACATTTAGCTTATCTTTACTATTTGCAAAATTTAATAAATCAGATTTTAATGATGCAATAGTATTTTCAAGTTCAATGCACTTTGCAGATTTTTCCTGTGAATCCTTTTTCAGTTGTTCACATAAATTTTCAATTTCTTTATGTTCAACATTCATTTGTTCAAGCATTTTCTTTGTGCTTAACAACTGTTTTATGGAATTCACATAATCATCATGCAGTTCATTGAAAGCTTCTTGTAGCTCATCATATGTTGGATTAGATTGTGAACTGACCTCATTTTCTGATTCTGAATCTGTATCTGCCATGAGACACAAGTTAACTTCTTCTTCATCAGAAGATGCAGAGGATTCATCGTTATCATTCCATGCAATATAAGCTTTTCTGGTTTTGGTGACTGGTTCCTTGCCTTTTGATTTTGTAGCTCTATTCTTGTTTTGCAATTTGTAGCATTCTGACTTTAGTGGACCAGTTTTACCACTTCATAGCATTAATGGTTTCTTATTGTCAGTAGTCTTGGAGCTAGATGGTTTTTGAACTTGTTTCTTTTTCTTCAGAAAACTCTTGAATTTCTTGACAAGCAACCGATCTTCCGGCTCTTCAGATTCACTACTGGATGATCTGAGCAAGCTATCTGATTCAGGGTTTTCGATTGCTGGGCTTGAACCTTTCAGGGATAGTCCTTTTTTTTGCAAGCTTTCCATTTCTGATTCGTCCAGTCGATGTAATTCCATTTTTCATGTTCCTTAGTTTTCCCAAACAAAGTTGCAGTCTCATCTTTGCTAGATCTTTAGATCTGCTATGGCTTTATTTTTTGCTGCACTCTCTGTTAGACATCTCATTATTTTTCCAATCTTGCTGTTCGTTGTCCACTTGTTTTCCCAATGCATGAAAATTATCACAATTTGTGTTGATCTGGTTTGCAGATCACTGATGGATTGTCTTTTTATGCTGCTGAATAACTCATACTCGTGCATAAGTGTGTTTTACGCGAGCTCTCTTCACATCTGTGGTTCCTTCATGTGTTTCTTGAAGATGCCCGCATTTTCTTTTTGCTGACTTGCAGTTTGAAACTCTAAAAGAATTCTTTCTGCACAAAGGCAGATGTTATAATGTTTTGCCTTAGCATTATAACCTAGCCTTTTTCTTGTCATCAGTCTGACCAGTCGGCTCTAGGTTTGATAACATTGAGTCATTTGTCGTGCAATCTTGGAATATATGGACCATGTTCAACCAGCGCAAGGATGTCTATGCCACTAGCTTCCAGGAAAGATCAGATTCCTGTGCTTCCAGTCATATAAGCTTTCGTTTTGAAGCTGGAAGGTCTTGCTAACGATGCGCCTTTCCCAGAAATCGTTTGAGGCCATAGTGCTTTTATGGAGTTGTTAACCTCTCGAAAAGTTTAGGCTCTAGAGGCCAATTTGTTGGTTGGTACGACCTCGTTAATAATCGAACTAGATCGAATGTATCAGTTCTTTAAGAGAATTAAATCAATTTCATACACACAGCGGAATTGTTAAATTGTGGCATACAAGTTAGCAAGTTTTATGTAGATTGATATGAGATTATCCAAGATGATACAAGTCAAATTATTCAGATTTAACAATATTACTTATCACAGAATGTTTAACTGCATCTAATCACCTTTACAGATATATCAAGATAGAAAATTAAAGGAGTTAAGTGGTTAGACAGATTGCACCAGAATTTATATACTGGTTCAGTTGTCAACTTGGACAACCTACATCCAGTCCTGAAAATCCAAAGCGGATTTCAGATTTTCTTCTCCAATAGAAAGAATCAATTACAGATTGTCCAGTTTCACTCCCGAACCTATCTATCTAATGATCTCTTTCCCTATTGATCACCCTCTGATCCTTGTAGATATCTCAGCCAATCTAACACGAAATCAAAAGTACGACTCTTTCTTGAGCAAGGCACTCTCACCCAAGAAAGTAGCCACCAGTTTCTAGCTGGCTTTCTCGCTTTTGTTTTTGTTTCAAAGAATTATTACAAACAGAATAAAGGAAGAACAAAAGTAGTCTTCAATCTTGGTCAATATGGCTTCTCACCAATTCTGGATATTCAAAGATTGTTTATGAGAACCCCTTGTCTTTCAAGATCACTTTTCCAGCTATATCTCATTGATTGTTGATTAATCTCTTTTTCTTGATCTGAAAAAAGTAATCTCAGTGTATTAACCAAGTGTTATTTTATTTCAATAATATTCCAAAGTATATTTCAGATGTTATTTATCATTGTTATGAAAGAATGATTGAGACAGTTTATATAGTTTCTGAAAAACATATTAACTCAATCGATTTACAAATCGATTTTGTTAAAAGTGATAAACCAGTCTAATCGATTTTGCCAACAGATTATCGTGTGTCTTGTTTTTCTTGAATCTTGAAACTATATAGCGATAGTATCAATCGATTCTCTTAAACAATCGATTCTAATTATGTTAAGATTGATATGATCTTTCGTAATCGATTGCAGATGTTATGTTCAAAACTGAAACACATATCAATCGATTGCGTAATCGATTTATCAAGTCTTCATAATCGATTAACAAAATACTTTAAAATCGATTTGATCACACGCTCAGAGTTCACTGGGTTTTCAAAAGGTTCTGTCAATCGATTTTGCCAATCGATTGTGTTTAAGTCATGACTCAGCTATTTTGATACTTAATCGACGTGCCAATCGATTTGTATGTATTTGTCTGAAAACGTTCTTACCTGGGATTTAGTTCAAATCGATTTGCCAATCGATTGCAACCAAATTTAACTTGATTGAAATTTTACAACATAGATTGTCCAATCGATTTGTATGTCACAGGAAAGTTATTTTGCAAGTGATATTTAAGTAATCGATTTGCATCGATACCCTTAAAACTGGGGTTTCACTGTGACTTGTCCAATCGATTTCCCAACGATGTATTTCATCAGTTTACTTTGTGAATGTAATGATTTGTAATCGATTACCCTCAAAATGGGGTGCTACTGACTGTGTGCAATTTTCATTTCTAATTCCAGTCAGTCGATTTGCCAATCGATTATACCAACACACACAGTGTGTTTCCTTCACCCTTGTTATGAATCGAGTTTCCCAATCGATTTGCTTTAGTCAAAGTCAACTTTTGTTTGATTTCTTGTGTTCCAAGCAACCTGTTTCCAGTGTGTAGGATTTGATGTTGTTCCTGAAATTCTTGCTCAATCTCAAATATTAGATTTAATCTAATGTATTGTATGAACATTGTTGAATTATAATTATGTCAAAATTAGGAATCAAAGGATCAAAATCCAACAATCTCCCCCTTTTTGGCATAATTGACAATTCATACAATTGTAACTTGAGCATTTACCAAAACAACAAGCATAAGTGGTATTATAAACTACCATATTATCTAATATTATATTAAGTCAAAGTATCAGAGCAAAACAGACATCAGATAAAGATAATGCAACTAACAAGTTATATAATTTTCTCCCCCTTTGTCAGTTAAGTCAAAAAGGCAGAAAAAATAATTTCTCCCCCTATGTTAAAGAACATATGCATTGAGGGTGAAATCATATAACATAGTGCATACAGATAAACAATGAAGTTTATATGTATCAGACAAAATCAATCAATGCAATTAATGAGCAATTAGATGATTTAGCCAGAAATGATATAACATTTATAAAAATTCATCATACATTCACAGGAATTATAACAGGTCAGAGCAAAAACAGTATGAAACCTAAAGGGTCCTAATCACCTAGTCTAGGCTGGTCCTCACTAATTCATCTATGGGAGAGAGTTGAGACCGCTGTATTAACCTCAGCAGTTGTCTCCTCACCGTGAGTCTCAGGGTTATCTAGGGGATTTGGGTTAGGTTCATCTGCAGCTTGTCGACCAATATCCGCGACGTCTTTCAAATGACAGTTTGATGCGAGGTGTGTTTGAATCGCATCCACATCGTGAACAACTTGAGTTCAAGGAGTCTTGCAGAGTCTTAAACGTGCTTCCAATCTGGAACTGAGATTCCAACACTTTGGCATTGTGTGCCATCTGAGCTTCAATGAATTCCATTATTCTGTTCACATCGTAAAATCAGGAGTAGCAGATTAGTGACTGGTTGAGCTCTGAGGTTGAGGTTGGGGCTGGACTGGTTCAACAGCAGCTTGAGGTCTATCCATTTGCCATGTAATCGCTTCAATTGCATCTGATTCACAATTGATTCACGGTCAACACCATTGTTGTTTTAGCAGATTCCTCATTTCCAAATGAGACCTTGAAGTGTTTGAGAATTTTATGATCAACTGTGGATAAGGCAGCATCAGCTTGCTTTGAGATGCTTCCAACATGTGCCTTAGCACATCCACACACCATCCTTAAACTCTTTGGATAACCCCATAACAGTATGTTGTCCAACTTCTGGGACCACTGCATGATTTCCCGATCTCGGTACCAGCATACGCGTCAGAGCATACATCAACATCCTCTGTTGAACCTTCATTTGACCAATGGGCAGTGAAATCGATTCACAAACCCATCGACCATCAGGTCTTTAACTGCGGTATGCCTATCAAGTGTTTCTTCTTCCCAACCTTCATCGGCAGTGTTCAGCTTCCGAGGCTGCATCAATAGATTTGCCGTAGAAGGCAATCCAAGATAAAGTTGAGAAATCATCAAAGTCATTGCAAATCCTTTTTCCCTTAACTGAAGCATAAAACCTTCCTTCATGTCACTTCTGAATGTAGATAAAACTCCCTGATCAGCTAGGATAGCTATCAAGTGTAGAAGACAGAAAACTCTCCAATCCATGAAAACCTGAGGTGGTTCTGAAAAGTGAATTCCACAACATCAAATATTCAAAATCCATGGTTCTAGCCTCATGAATTTTCCTTTTTGCGAAAGTCTGTAGACAGAGATGGTTTGTACCTCATTTTCCTTTGGTGCAGAGACCTTCTTAGGAGGTGAGAAGAATTAGGCTTCTTCTTCCTTTTCTGAGTAATTTTCTTTCATGCATCAGCCATGAGCTTTTCAGTAGGGGGTTCTTTGCGTTTCTTCGGCTTTTCTTGGATTGGGGCAGGAGCTTTTCCTTTACTTTTGCAAGTTTTGTGAGTTGGGATGGGTACTCTTTTTGTCAAAGTTGGAGGTGGTGATGGTGTTCACTGGTGGAAGAAGATGATGGAGATGGAGTGCGTGTTGAGTCTGTTTTACCACGGGCCATATCAACAATTTGGTGTAGATTCGAAGTAGGTAGAATGTAGAATGCAGATTCAAACAAATGCAGAGACAGAAGAATGAAGAACACAAGAGAAAGCAGAGAAAATCTGGAAAACAGAGTGCAGAAATCGATTTAGAACTGTTCTATTTATACTCTTGACCTAGTAAATCGATTTCCCAATCGATTAGGTACCGTTGCTGGGAATCCTCAATCGATTCAGTAATGATGAAGTTCCAACGGCTAGTAATTTTGAGTAACGGTCATATTTCAAATCGATGTTCAAATCGAATTCCAGTTTTACTTAATTCGATTCCCAAATCGATTGTCTTAAGGTTGAACACTTAACTAATCGATTTCCCAATCGATGCTCGTGAAGTTAAAAAAATTTCTGAAACTTTGAATCCTGGGCTAAAGTAATCGATTCCCAAATCGATTTTATAAACCATTTACGCATGCTGGTAACGATTTCCAATCGATTTAACTGGAAAACATTACTGAAAGTAACCAGAATTAACAAAAACTCATACTTCACTAGGATCAATGATCCCTAGTTTCATCCTTATATTCAAAAAACTTTCTTTTGCAATGCTTTTGTGAAGATATCAGCTAATTGTTCTGTAGTGTTCACTACTCAAGTTTGATAACTCCATTCTGAGTGGTCTCTTATGAAGTGATGCCTTACCTCAATGTGTTTTGTCCTTGAATGCATTACTTGGTTCTTGGTTATGCTGATAGCACTTGTGTTATCACACATGATCGGCACTGTTCCCAAAATCGACACCGAAGTCCATTAAATGCTGTTTCATCCACAGAAATTGAGCCAACAGCTCCCAGCTGCTATGTATTCAGCTTCTGCAGTAAGACAATGCAATACTTGTTTGCTTCTTACTGAACCAAGACACTAGAGAATTACCAAGCAAATGACAAGTTCCTGAAGTACTTTTCCTGTCAAGTTTACAACCACAAAGTCTGAGTCTGAATAACCAATCAATGTACATGTTGATCCTTTTGGATACCACAAACAAGACTTTTAGTACCTACAAGTATCTGAAAATTCTCTTTACTGCACTGAGTGAGATTCCTTCGGATTCGATTGATACCTTGCACACATACAACACTGAACATAATATCTGGTCGGCTTGCTGTAAGGTAGAGCAGAGATCCAATCATACCACGAAATCTAGTGACATCTACAGGTTTACCCTTCTCATCTCGGTCTAAAGAAATTTCCTTGACTCATGGGTGTATCAATGGACTTAAGTTTTATCAAAGTTAAAAATTTCTTTATCAAATCAGAACAATATTTAGATTGACTAATGAAATGCCTTGCTTGCTTTGGTTAATTTGAAATCCCAAGAAATATGACAGTTCACCCATCATTGACATTTCAAATTTACCTTTCATTAAATTTTTCAAATTCTTTGCAAAGTTTATCATTTGTTGATCCAAATATTATGTCATCAACATAAATTTGGACCAGCAAGATGTCATTTTCAGTAGTTTTTTGTAAGAGTGTCTTGTCAACATTTTCTCTTGAAAAATTTTGTTGAATGAGGAAAGTGCTGAGTTTCTCATACCAAGCTCTTGGAGCTTGTTTTAACCCATAGAGGGCCTTTGAGAGTTTATACACATGGTTAGGAAAATCTGGATTTTCAAAACCAGGTGTTTGGCTAACAAAGACTTCCTCTTGGAGGTCTCCATTGAGAAAGGCACTCTTCACATCCATTTGATATAGATTGAAGTCCATGATACATGCATAAGCCAATAAAATTCTTATGGCTTCTAGTCTAGCTACTGGGCATAGGTTTCATCAAAGTCTATTCCCTCCTCTTTGACTATAACCCCTTTGCAACTAATCTGGCTTATTCCTAGTTAGTCACACCATTCTCATCTAACTTATTTCTGAACACCCACCTAGTTCCTATAACATGCTTACCCTCTGGCCTAGGTACCAAACTCCACACCTTGTTTCTCTCAAACTGGTTTAACTCCTCTTGCATAGCAAGTATCCACTCACTATCTAGCAGGGCTTCCTTAATGTTCTTAGGTTCAATCTGAGATACAAAGGCTGTAAAGTTACAAAACTGACTAAGGCTTCTCCTAGTTGCAACACCTTTAGAGATATCGCCTATAATGTTGTCTAAAGGGTGGTTTCTGTTGAACTTCCATTCCTTAGGCAACTCACAGGTTTCTATAGGTTCTACAGGGTCTGAACTAGTTGGAGGGTCAGCTATAGGTGTTTCTAGTGGTTCAGATTCTACAACATCATCCAAAATGTCAATAACCTTAGAAGGAGTTTTGTTTTCAAGTTTTCTGTAAAAGATTCATCAAACTTTACATGAACTGACTCTTCTATGGTTTTTGTTCTTTTGTTGTAGATTCTATAGGCCTTACTAGTTTGGGAATATCCTAGAAAGATACCTTCATCTGCCTTAGGGTCAAACTTTCCTAGGTGTTCTTTGCCATTGTTCAAAACAAAGCACTTACAACCAAAGATTCTAAAGTAGGACAGGTTTGGTTTTCTACCCTTGTAAAGCTCATAGGGTGTTTTCCTAAGCAGGGGCCTAATGAGAACTCTATTCACAACATGGGTGGCTGTACTAATTGCATCTGCCCAAAAGTACTTAGGTAGGTTGGAGTCTTTAAGCATGGTCCTAGCTAACTCTTCTAGGGATCTATTTTTCCTCTCCACTACCCCATTCTGCTGTGGTGTCCTAGGGGCAGAATATATGTGGTTGATTCCATTTGATTCACAATAATTTTGAAAAAGATCATTTTGGAATTCACCTCCATGATCACTTTTTATTGAAACAATTTTCAGATCATTCTCATTTTGTACTAAAGCAGCAAACTTTTGAAAACAGAGAATGTATCACTTTTATGAGCTAAAAGTAAGTCCATGTGAATCTAGAATAATCATCAACCAGCACATATCCATACAGGTTTCCACCTAAACTCTTAACTTGGGCAGGTCCAAAAAGGTCCATGTGAACTAGTTGTAAAACTCTATTTGTTCTAACCAAGTCTATAGAGGGAAATGGAGTCTTAACCAGTTTACTTTTCTCACATGCATCACACAGTCTATCTTTAGAGAACTTCCTATTTGGTAGACCTAAGACTAACTGTTTGCTGACAAGTTTATTCAAATGATTTATGTGTATATGAGCAATTTCTTTATGCCAAAGCCATGTTTTCATCTGAGTTGGATAACAAGCAGCATATTGCACTTGGTACAGAAATGAAATCCAACATGTAAATGTTGTTAATTCTGTCCCCAATTAGCTTTATGTGTTTGTCATCTTTATGCTCAATAATGCAAGATTGTGATGAAAAACTTACTTGAAAACCTTTGTCACATAGCTGGCTTATACTCAGTAAGTTGTGCTTTAATCCTTCAACATATAGCACATTTTGATTACTGCAGTTGATTCATCGCCTACATCACCAATTCCAATGATCTTTCCTCTGTTGTTATCCATATTTGACAAAGCCTCCTTCCTTTAATGTCAGGGACAGGAATTTGGATTTGTCACCAGTCATGTGCTTTGAGCATCCGCTATCTAGATACCATGAGTGTTTCGTGGATGTCAAGCACACCTGCAATACAAAATCAGAATTTTGTTTTTAGGTCCCAATTTAAATTGGGTCCTTGTTGGTTGTGTCAAACACAGATTTCTTTTCTATCCAAACTAGCTTCCATCCTTGATTGGCTAATTTTTTAAATTTGCAATTAGACACAAAATGTCCCTTTCTGCAACAGAAATGACATTTGCCATCAAGGATGAATGTTTATTTGGTTTAGTAAAGATGTCATACATACTCTTAGCAATAGCAGATTTTTGACCATGTTTGACATTTCTGGTTGCATATAACCAATACCAGATCTGTTTTTATTTTTCTTTTGACATGCATATTGGTGTATATCCTAAACCAGATTTCATGAACACATGTCTTTGATTGCTAAGTATGACATTCAGCTTATCTTTACTATTTGCAAATTTAATAAATCAGATTTTAAATGATGCACAGTATTTTCAAGTTCAATGCACTTTGCAGATTTTTCCTGTGAATCCTTTTTCAGTTGTTCACATAAATTTTCAATTTCTTTATGTTCAACATTCATTTGTTCAAGCATTTTCTTTGTGCTTAACAACTGTTTTATGGAATTCACATAATCATCATGCAGTTCATTGAAAGCTTCTTGTAGCTCATCATATGTTGGATTAGATTGTGAACTAACCTCATTTTCTGATTCTGAATCTGTATCTGCCATGAGACACAAGTTGACTTCTTCTTCATCAGAAGATGCAGAGGATTCATCGTTATCATTCCATGCAATATAAGCTTTTCTGGTTTTGGTGACTGGTTCCTTGCCTTTTGATTTTGTAGCTCTATTCTTGTTTTGCAATTTGTAGCATTCTGACTTTATGTGACCAGTTTTACCACATTCATTCATAGCATGTAATGGTCTTGTTGTCAGTAGTCTTGGAGCTAGATGGTTTTCTGAATTTGTTGTCTTTCTTCTTCAGAAACTTCTTGAATTTCTTGACAAGCAACCCGATTTCCGGCTCTTCAGATTCACTACTGGATTGATCTGAGCAGCTATCTGATTCAGTTTTCGATTGCTGGGCTTGAACCTTCAGGGATAGTCCTTTCTTTTTGCGGCTTTCCATTTCTGATTCGTCCAGTCGATGTAATTCCATTTCATGTTCCCTTAGTTTTCCAAACAAAGTTGCAGTCGTCATCTTTGCTAGATCTTTAGATTCTGCTATGGCTGTTATTTTTGGCTGCCACTCTCTGGTTAGACATCTCATAATTTTTCCAATCTGCTGTTCGTTGTCCACTTGCTTTCCCAATGCATGAAGATTGTTCACAATGTGTGTGAATCTGGTTTGCAGATCACTGATGGATTCGTCCTTTTTCATGCTGAATAACTCATACTCGTGCATAAGTGTGTTTACGCGAGCTCTCTTCACATCTGTGGTTCCTTCATGTGTTTCTTGAAGAATGTCCACACATTTCTTTTGCTGACTTGCAGTTTGACACTCTAAAGAATTCTTCTGCACAAAGAGCAGATGTTATAATGTTCTTAGCCTTAGCATTATAACCTACCTTTTTCTTGTCATCGTCTGACCAGTCGGCTCTAGGCTTGAGAATCATTGAGTCATTTGTTCCTGCAATCTTGGGAATATATGGACCATTTTCAACAGCGTCAAGGATGTCTATGCCACTGGCTTCCAAGAAGATTAGCATCCTGTGCTTCCAGTACATATAAGCTGTTCCGTTGAAAGCTGGAGGTCTTGCTAACGATGCGCCTTCTCCCAGAAAATCGTTTGAGGCCATAGTGCTTTTATGAGTGTTACCTCTCGAAAAGTTAGGCTCTGAGGCCAATTGTTGGTTGGTACGACCTCGTAATAATCGGAAATATATCAGAATGTATCAGTTCTTTATGAAATTAAATCAATTTCATACACACAGCGGAAATTAAATTGTGGCATACAAGATTAGCAAGGTCTGTTAGATTGATATGAGATTAATCAAGATGCATACAAGTCAAATTTATCAGATTTAAACAATATTACTTATCACAGAATATGTTTAACATGCATCTAATTTTAATCACATATACAGATATAGCAATATAGTAAATCAAAGGAGTTAAGGGTTAGAGAAGATTGCACCAAGAATTTATACTGGTTCAGTTGTCAACTTGACAACCTACATCCAGTCCTGAAAATCCAAACGGATTTCAGATTTTCTTCTCCAATAGAAAGAATCAATTACAGATTGTCCAGTTTCCTCCCCGAACCTATCTATCTTAATGATCTCTTTCCTATTGATCACCCTCTGATCCTTGTAGATACTCAGCAATCTAACACAGAATCACAGTACGACTCTTTCTTGTTGAGCACTCTCACCAAGAAAGTAGCCACCAGTTTCTAGCTGGCTTTTTCTCGCTTTCGTTTTTGTTTCAAAGAATTATTACAAACAGAATTAAGGAAGAACAAAAAAGTAGTCTTCAATCTTGGTCAATGTGGCTTCTCACAATTCTGGATATTCAAAGATTGTTTATGAGAACCCCTTGTCTTTCAAGATCACTTTTTTCCAGCTATCTTTTTGATTGTTGATAATCTTCTTTTTCTTTGATCTGAAAAAGTAATCTCAGTGTATTAACCAAGTGTTATTGTATATCAAGAATATTCAAAGTATATTTCAGATTGTTATCATTATCATTATTATTTGAAAGAATGATTGAAGACAGTTTATATAGTTTCTGAAAAACATATTAATCAATCGATGTACCAATCGAATTCGTTAAAGTGATAAACCAGTCTAATCGATTTGCCAATCGATTATCGTGTGTCTTGTTTTTCTTGAATCTTGAAACTATATAAGCCAATCGATTTGCCAATCGATTCTTTAAACAACAATTTTCAGTAATTATGTTAAGACTGATATGAATCGATTTCGTAATCGATTGCAGATGTTATGTTCAAACTGAAACACATATCAATCGATTGCGTAATCGATTTATCAAGTCTTCATAATCGATTTAACAAATACTTAAAATCGATTTGATCACACGCTCAGAGTTCACTGGTTTTTCAAAAGGTTCTGTCAATCGATTTGCCAATCGATTGTGTTTAAGTCAGTGACTCAGCTATTTTGATGTTAATCGACGTGCCAATCGATTTGTATGTATTTGTCTGAAAACGTTCTTACCTGGGATTTAGTTCAATCGATTTGCCAATCGATTGCAACCAAATTTAACTTGATTGAAATTTTACAACATAGATTGTCCAATCGATTTGTATGTCACAGGAAAAGTTATTTTTGCAAGTGATATTTATGCAATCGATTTGCCAATCGATTACCATTAAAACTGGGGTATCACTGTGACTTGTCCAATCGATTTCCCAATCGATGTATTTCAATCAGGTTTACTTTGTGAGATGTATAATCGATTTTGTCAATCGATTACCCTCAAAAACTGGGTGCTACTGACTTGTGCAATTTTCATTCTAATTTCAGTCAGTCGATTGCCCAATCGATTATACCAACACAAACAGTTGTGTTTTCCTTACACCCTTGTTATGAAATCGATTTCCCAATCGATTTGCTTCAGTCAAAAGTCAACTTTTGTTGATTTCTTGTGTTCAAGCAACTGTTCCAAGTGTGTAGGATTGATTGTTGGTTCCTGAAATCTTGCTCAATTCAAATATTAGATTTATCATGATTGATGAACATTGTTGAATTATTAATTATGTCAAAAAATTAGGAATCAAAGGATCAAAATCCAACAATCTCCCCCTTTTTGGCATAAATTACAATTCATACAATTGTAACTGAGCATTTTCAAAACAACAAGCATAAGTGTATTATAAACTAATTATTAATTATTATATCATGTATCAGAGCAATAACAAAACATCAAATAAAAAACACCATGCCCACCTAATAAGTTATAATATTCTTCCCCCCTTGTCAGTTAAGTCAAACGCAGAAAAAAAATTAATTTCTCCCCCTATGTTAAAGAACATATGCATTGAGGGTGAAAATCATATAACATAGTGCATGCACTCAGAAACAATGAAGTACATATATGTAGATCAAGACAAAATCAATTCAATGCAAATTAATGAGAGCAACTTAGTATGATTTAAGCCAAATGATATAACATTTATAAAAATTCATCATACATCACAGAATTATAACAGGTCAGAGCAAAACAGTATGAAACCTAAGGGTCCTAATCACCTAGTGTTAGGCTGGTCCCTCACTATCATCTATGGGAGGAGGTTGAGACCGCTGTATTAACCTCAGCAGGAGTGTCTCCTCACCGTGAGTCTCAGGGTTATCTAGGGGATTTGGGTTAGGTTCATCTGCAGCTTGTCGACCAATATGCGACGTCTTCAATGACAGTTTGATGCCGAGGTGTGTTGAATCGCATCCACATCCGTGAACAACTGAGTTCAAGGAGTCTTTGCGGAGTCCTTAAGCGTGCTTCCAATCTGGACTGAGATTCCAACACTTTGGCATTGTGTGCCATCTGAACTTCAATGAATTCCATTATTCTGTTCACAAAATCAGGAGTAGCAGATTCAGTGACTGGTTGAGGCTGAGGTTGAGGTTGGGGCTGGACTGGTTCAACAGCAGCTTGAGGTCTTATCCATTTGCCATGTAACCGCTTCAATTGCATCTGATTCACAATTGATTCACCAAACACCATGGTGGTTTTAGTAGATTCCTCATTTCCAAATGAGACCTTGAAGTGTTTGAGAATTTTAGTGATCAACTGTGGATAAGGCAGCATCAGCTTGCTTTGAGATGCTTCCAACATGTGCCTTAGCACAATCCAACACCAGCTCATCCTTAACTCTTTGGATAAGCCCCATAACAGTATGATGTCCAATTTCTGGACCACTGCATGATTTCCCGATCTCGGTACCAGCATACGCGCCAGGGCATACATCAACATCCTCTGTTGAACCTTCATTTGACCAATGGGCAGTGAAATCGATTCCACAAACCCATCGACCATCAGGTCTTTAACTGCGGTATGCCTATCAAGTGTTTCTTCCCAACCTTCATCGGCAGTGTCAGCTTCCGAGCTGCCATCAATAGATTTGCCGTAGAAAGGCAATCCTGATAAAGTGGAGAAATCATCAAAAGTCATTGCAATCCTTTTTCCCTTAACTGAAGCAGTAAAACCTTCTTCAGTTAACTTGAATGTAGAATAAAACTCCCTGATCAACCTGGGATAGCTATGAAGTGTAGAAGACAGAAAACTCTCCAATCCATGAAACCTGAGGTGGTTCTGAAAAGTGAATTCCACAACACCAAAATATTCAAAATCCATGGTTCTTGCCTCATGAATTTTCCTTTTTGAGAAGTCTGTAGACAGAGATGGTTGTACCTCCTTTTCCTTTGGTGCGAGACCTTCTTGGGAGGTGGAGAAGAATTGGCTTCTTCTTCTTTTCTGAGTAATTTCTTTCATGGCATCAGCCATGAGCTTTTCAGTAGGGGGTTCCTTACGTTTCTTCGGCTTTTCTTGGATTGGGGCAGAGCTTTTCCTTTATCTTTTGCAAGTATTTTGTGAGTTGGGATGGGTACTCTTTTTGTCAAAGTTGGGGTGGTGAGGTGTTTCACTGGTGGAAGAAGATGATGGAGATGGAGTGCGTGCTTGAGTCTGTTTTACACGGGCCATATCAACAATTTGGTGTAGATTCGAAGTAGGTAGAATGTAGAATGCAGATTCAAACAAATGCAGAGACAGAAGAATGAAGAACACAAGAGAAAAGCAGAGAAAATCTGGAAAACAGAGTGCAGAAATCGATTTAGAACTGTTCTATTTATACTCTTGACCTAGTAAATCGATTTCCCAATCGATTAGGTTACCGTTGCTGGGAATCTCAATCGATTCAGTAATGATGAAGTTCCAACGGCTAGTAATTTGGAAGTACACGGTCATATTTCAAATCGGCATGTTCCAAATCGATTCCAGTATTTACTTAATCGATTCCCAAATTCGCATTGTCTAAGTTGAACCACTTAACTTAATCGATTTCCCAAATCGCATGCTCGTGAAAGGTTAAAAAAAAAAAATTTCTGAGACTTTGAATACCTGGGCTAAAAAATCGTCCCAATCGATTGTATAAACCATTTTACATGTAAGGTAATCGATTTCCAAATCGATTTAACTGGAAACATACTAGACAAGAGTACCAGCATCGACCAAAACTCATACTTCACTAGGATCAATGATCCTAGTTCATCCTTATATTCAAAAAACTTCTATTGGCAATGCTTTTGTGAAATATCAGCTAATTGTTCTGTAGTGTTCACATACTCAAGTTGATTAACTCCATTCTGAAAGTGGTCTCTTATGAAGTGATGCCTTACCTCAATGTGTTTTTCCTGAATGCATTACTGGGTTCTTGGTTATGCTGATAGACACTGTGTTAATCACACATGATCGGCACTGTTCCCAAATCGACACCGAAGCTCCTAAATGCTGTTTCATCCACAGAATTTGCGTCACAACCAGCTTACCAGCCTCCTAGTATCTCAGCTTCCTGCAGTATCAATTGCAATACTGTGCTTGCTATACTAACCAGAACTAGAGAATTACCAGCAATGACAAGTTCCTAGAAGTTACTTTTCTGTCATTTACAACACCAAGTCTGAGTCTGAAACCAATCAATGTACTAGTTGATCCTTTTGGATAACACAAACAGATTTTATATCCTACCAGTCATTGAAATTCTTTTTACTGCCTGAAGTGAATGTTTCGATTCGATGATACTGCAACATACAAACACTACTATATCTGGTGCTTTGCGTAGATTTTAGAGCAGAGATCGCAATATACCACGAAATTCACATGACTCTCGTTTACATTCTTCATCACGGTCTAAGAAATTTCCTTGACTATGGTGTATCAATGACATTAAGTTTATCAAAGTTAAATTCTTTATCAAATCAGAACAATATTTAGATTGACTAATGAAAATGCCTGGCTTGCTTTGGTTAATTTGAAATCCCAAGAAATATGACAGTTCACCCATCATTGACATTTCAAATTTACCTTTCATTAAATTTTCAAATTCTTTGCAAAGTTTATCATTTGTTGATCCAAATATTATGTCATCAACATAAATTTGGACCAGCAAGATGTCATTTTCATTAGTTTTTGTAAAGAGTGTCTTGTCAACATTTCCTCTTGAAAAATTTTGTTGAATGAGGAAAGTGCTGAGTTTCTCATACCAAGCTCTTGGAGCTTGTTTTAACCCATAGAGGGCCATTGAGAGTTTATACACATGGTTAGGAAAATCTGGATTTTCAAAACCAGGTGTTTGGCTAACAAAGACTTCCTCTTGGAGGTCTCCATTGAGAAAGGCACTCTTCACATCCATTTGATATAGATTGAAGTCCATGATACATGCATAAGCCAATAAAATTCTTATTGCTTCTAGTCTAACTACTGGGGCATAGGTCTCATCAAAGTCTATTCCCTCCTCTTGACTATAACCCTTTGCAATTAATCTGGCTTTATTCCTAGTTATCACACCATTCTCATCTAACTTATTTCTGAACACCCACCTAGTTCCTATAACATGCTTACCCTCTGGCCTAGGTACCAAACTCCACACCTTGTTTCTCTCAAACTGGTTTAACTCCTCTTGCATAGCAAGTATCCACTCACTATCTAGCAGGGCTTCCTTAATATTCTTAGGTTCAATCTGAGATACAAAGGCTGTAAAGTTACAAAACTGACTAAGGCTTCTCCTAGTTGCAACACCTTTAGAGATATCGCCTATAATGTTGTCTAAAGGGTGGTTTCTGTTGAACTTCCATTCCTTAGGCAACTCACAGTTTCTATAGTTCTACAGGTCTGACTAGTTGGAGGGTCAGCTATAGGTTGTTCTAGTGGTTCAGATTCTACAACATCATCCAAAATGTCAATAACCTTAGAAGGAGTTTTGTTCAAGTTTTCTGTAAAAGATTCATCAAACTTTACATGAACTGACTCTTCTATGGTTTTTGTTCTTTTGTTGTAGATTCTATAGGCCTTACTTGTTTGGGAATATCCTAGAAAGATACCTTCATCTGCCTTAGGGTCAAACTTTCCTAGGTGTTCTTTGCCATTGTTCAAAACAAAGCACTTACAACCAAAGATTCTAAAGTAGGACAAGTTTGGTTTTCTACCCTTGTAAAGCTCATAGGGTGTTTTCCTAAGCAGGGGCCTAATGAGAACTCTATTCACAACATGGGTGTCTGTACTAATTGCATCTGCCCAAAAGTACTTAGGTAGGTTGGAGTCTTTAAGCATGGTCCTAGCTAACTCTTCTAGGGATCTATTTTTCCTGGTGGCTGTACTAATTGCATCTGCCCAAAAGTACTTAGGTAGGTTAGAGTCCTTAAGCATGGTCCTAGCTAACTCTTCTAGGGATCTATTTTTCCTCTCCACTACCCCATTCTGCTGTGGTGTCCTAGGGGCTGAATAGATGTGGTTGATTCCATTTGATTCACAATAATTTTGAAAAAGATCATTTTGGAATTCACCTCCATGATCACTTTTTTATTGAAACAATTTTCAAATCATTCTCATTTTGTACTAAAGCAGCAAACTTTTTGAAAACAGAGAATGTATCACTTTTATGAGCTAAAAAGTAAGTCCATGTGAATCTAGAATAATCATCAACCAGCACATATCCATACAGGTTTCCACCTAAACTCTTAACTTGGGCAGGTCCAAAAAGGTCCATGTGAACTAGTTGTAAAACTCTATTTGTTCTAACCAAGTCTATAGAGGGAAATGGAGTCTTAACCAGTTTACTTTTCTCACATGCATCACACAGTCTATCTTTAGAGAACTTCCTATTTGGTAGACCTAAGACTAACTGTTTGCTGACAAGTTTATTCAAATGATTTATGTGTATGTGAGCAATTCTTTTATGCCAAAGCCATGTTTCATCTGAGTTGGATAACAAGCAGCATATTGCACTTGGTACATAATTGAAATCCAACATGTAAATGTTGTTAATTCTGTCCCCAATTAGCTTTATGTGTTTGTCATCTTTATGCTCAATAATGCAAGATTGTGATGAAAAACTTACTTGAAAACCTTTTCATGCTGAATAACTCATATTCGTGCATAAGTGTGTTTACGCGGGCTCTCTTCACATCTGTGGTTCCTTCATGTGTTTCTTGAAGAATGTCCCACATTTCTTTTGCTGACTTGCAGTTTGACACTCTAAAGAATTCTTCTGCACAAAGAGCAGATGTTATAATGTTCTTAGCCTTAGCATTATAACCTACCTTTTTCTTGTCATCGTCTGACCAGTCGGCTCTAGGCTTGAGAATCATTGAGTCATTTGTTCCTGCAATCTTGGGAATATATGGACCGTTTTCAACAGCGTCAAGGATGTCTATGCCACTGGCTTCCAAGAAGATTAGCATCCTGTGCTTCCAGTACATATAAGCTGTTCCATTGAAAGCTGGAGGTCTTGCTAACGATGCGCCTTCTCCCAGAAAATCGTTTGAGGCCATAGTGCTTTTATGAGTGTTACCTCTCGAAAAGTTATGCTCTGATACCAATTGTTGGTTGGTACGACCTCGTAATAATCGGAATATATCAGAATGTATCAGTTCTTTATGAAATTAAATCAATTTCATACACACAGCGGAAATTAAATTGTGGCATACAAGATTAGCAAGTTCTGTTAGATTGATATGAGATTAATCAAGATGCATACAAGTCAAATTAACAGATTAAACAATATTACTTATTACAGAATATGTTTAACATGCATCTAATTTTAATCACATATACAGATATAGCAATATAGTAAATCAAAGGAGTTAAGGGTTAGACAAGATTGCACCAAGAATTTATACTGGTTCAGTTGTCAACTTGACAACCTACATCTAGTCCTAAAAATCCAAACGGATTTCAGATTTTCTTCTCCAATAGAAAGAATCAATTACAGATTGTCCAGTTTCCTCCCCGAAACCTATCTATCTTAATGATCTCTTTCCTATTGATCACCCTCTGATCCATGCAGATACTCAGCAATCTAACACAGAATCAAAGTCCGACTCTTTCTTGTTGAGCCCTCTCACCCAAGAAAGTAGTCACCAGTTTCTAGCTGGCTTTTCTCGCTTTCGTTTTTGTTTCAAAGAATTATTACAAACAGAATTAAGGAAGAACAAAAAAGTAGTCTTCAATCTTGGTCAATGTGGCTTCTCACAATTCTGGATATTCAAAGATTGTTTATGAGAACCCTTGTCTTTCAAGATCACTTTTCCAGCTATCTTTTTGATTGTTGATAATCTTCTTTTTCTTTGATCTGAAAAAGTAATCTCAGTGTATTAATCAAGTGTTATTGTATATCAAGAATATTCAAAGTATATTACAGATTGTTATCATTATCATTTTCATTATGTTTGAAGGAATGATTGAAGACAGTTTATATAGTTTCTGAAAAACATATTAATCAATCGATTTATCAATCGATTTCGTAAAGTGATAAACCAGTCTAATCGATTTGCCAATCGATTATCGTGTGTCTTGTTTTTCTTGAATCTTGAAACTATATAAGCCAATCGATTTGCCAATCGATTCTTTAAACAACAATTTTCAGTAATTATGTTAAGACTGATATGAATCGATTTCGTAATCGATTGCAGATGTTATGTTCAAACTGAAACACACATCAATCGATTGCGTAATCGATTTATCAAGTCTTCATAATCGATTAACAAATACTTAAAATCGATTTGATCACACGCTCAGAGTTCACTGGGTTTTCAAAAGGTTCTGTCAATCGATTTGCCAATCGATTGTGTTTAAGTTAGTGACTCAGCTATTTTGATGTTAATCGACGTGCCAATCAATTTGTATGTATTTGTCTGAAAATGTTCTTACCTGGGATTTAGTTCAATCGATTTGCCAATCGATTGCAACCAAATTTAACTTGACTGAAATTTTACAACATAGATTGTCCAATCGATTTGTATGTCACAGGAAAAGTTATT
>PGTU02002211.1:0-12633 GCA_002896215.2 Cicer echinospermum
ATGACTCGATTATTTATCCAAAGGCATTTTCCTTGTTTATTTCTCTGTTTCAGTTTAATTTCTTTTGGAAAAAAAAAATACACCATCGCTTCAAAAAACGGGGTGTTACAAAAGTATACTTGTAATTGTTTGAAAATTAATATTTGGTAACCGAATTGTTACAAATTTTGGATTTCGGTTTTGAAACACAACACACGATATAATTGGCGTACACATCAGTTTTTTTTGTTGAGGTGGGGTAGTTTGAACATGTCGAAGAAATTACTATGAGGCGATAGCAATAGAGTGAAAGAGTTTATTTTAAATATATATGTCGCGACCTAAAATTTCGAGTGTTTCTCGAATTCAATGGAGTCGCCACCAAAATTTATTTTTAAAATAGGAAAAATATTGGAAAATCCTTAAAACATAGAACAAATAAAAAATTGTCTTTTGAAACCATATTTTGAGTTCGGGAGTCGATTATACGTAGGGAAGATATTAGCAGTCTATGACATCCGTTAAAATAAGGTTACCTATTGTGACACCCTAAACCCCAAAATAATATATATAATAATTTATATCATATTCTATAAAATTAAAGCGGTAAATAAAATATTAATCCAAGAAAATAAAAACTTTTTATTTTTTTCTTAGGATATCACGTTTCTCAAAATTAAAAAGAAACAATTTAAAACTTTATCCACTCATAAAACAATGAAATCTCCATAAACTTGATTTAAATATAATTACTTGATTTAATTCTAAAACTTACTAATACTTATATGGTTTTCATACAAAAGTCGTTTCAAATGAAATAAGTAAAATACAAATTACAACCTTATATCTGGTATCACCTATTAGAGTGGGGTTCCTCCCAAACTTGACCTTCAAGACTCATTAACCTGTAACAACTGCGATTTTGAAACGCATGCCAAAACCAATCAAACGCAAACAACGAAGGAGGTGAGTTCAAAATCATGTTAATAGTACAATTTAATAAGAAGAACACGCAACAATCATAATACACCGTATCACAATCACATTACGATATATCAAAATATTTAAGTAAATAGTATCATATTATAACATCAAATTCACTCAAGTAAAATAATCATCTCATTATAATATGCATCAAATCATCTAACAGTAATTATTATTACTTTTGAAACACATCAATCACAACGAAACAATCACAAGGAAATGCAATGATATGCATGAGCTTAGACTCTACTTCACAATGTGGTACCATTCTAACTCTGAAGTACTTGGTTGGGAGGCTTGATACTATGTCACCATCTCGGTGGACGGACAATTCAAATTGGCCCTATCCTCATAGATCCCCTCAACTCAACCCGAGACACATATACGTGACAGTCGAGGTAAACGTGTATTGCATGGTAGCTCCCGACATTTTAGAATGCGACCTCCAAGTCACCTAGAATTCCCCACCAGAAATACCTCCAAGGTCTAACAATCTTGCCTTAAGGCTCGACAGTAGACCGCCACGATCAGACTCATTCAGTTGTATTTCCCCGGAATCATTAGGCTTGTCAGGCCCCTATATGATGACAAAATAATCTTCACTTTACAAATTCTCAATATTTATTTTCTCCCCTCGTTGGCCTGTGGTACTCTATTAAGACATGGATCTCAAACACAAATTGGAATCACAATATTCTCATCACAATTTATAACATCACTATCACTAATCACAAGTCATCACATATATTCATCACAATCTTATAACATCAATCTCATCAATCATACATCATCACATAGACTTATCTCAAATTTATAACATCATTATTATTAATTATACATCGTCATAATCACATAAAACTTATCAAAATGCATCCACCTTTTATTATCACATCACCTAAAACATGTCTAACCAAACATCTACATAAAATTCATTCGACATCCAATATCACAATAATATCAAATATCACACATTTAACGATAATAAGTCAAATATCACAATAATATCAAATACCACACAGTTAACGAAATTAAATCAAACATCACCATAATATCAAAATGTCCAACAATTAACGAAATTAAATCAAATATCACAATAATATTAAATACCACACACTTAACGAATCAATCAACAACTTATAAGTATTCAATTTCATATTTTAATCTCACGATTCCCATATTTTTACATTAATCAATTATCACTCCAAGGGCTACTGCCGTACGTAGCGAGCCCGAATAAATCGTCGAAAAATACGGTTTTCCCGTTCATCTCACATTATATTATACTCATGAATTCAAACGCTCTCTCACCCCTTAACTTATTTCGACGCTTTCAAAACATGAATACGATCCCACGAGCAAACAGTCTTTGTTCTTTGACTCTTTGTCCTTCAATCAATCTAACTCGACAGTTTATGGGTAAACGTTAAAAAAATTATGACAAGATACTCTAAAAACTAAATTTGAAATTAGTCAAGAAAAATTACCATAAATCAGAAAATCAATCAATGGACAATATAACCACTTTTCACACGGTCGTTTTGGCGTTGGTTTAACTCAAATCGACTAACGTGAAGGAGACATGCAAATAACAAATCTCTACAAACAGAGAAGTGAGTATTTTAGAGGAAATGAGTATTATAAATCTGAAAAGTATGTTTTAATTGACAAGTTAAATGAATGAAAAAAAATACTCAAATTTTGGAGAAAAAATGGAGAAGTTTCTGAAACCGTTATCGATCATCGGTGTCAAACATACGTATGTTGTGTTTCCTCTTGTTTACCGGCTGCCCTTACCAACTTCCTTCCCTTTTTTGTTTGTTTTATTTTATTACAAATTGGGTTCATACATTGAATCAACCCATTGGTCTCCTTTTAGGTTTTACTAGTTCATTATTTTATTTTTTAAACACCAATTTCATTAATAAAGCATTTTACTATTGCAAAACTAATAATTGATAAAAAATAATATTAATCTTTTAAAAACATCTAATAACCAAAAATCTCATATTAAAATAATCCCTATAATAATATTTAATTTTTTCAAATACTCAAATTAAAATATTAACATCATTAGGAGAATAGTTGAAATTATAAAATAAATAATATAACATCAACACTTTATATAATTACTAAATCTTAATAAATATATATAAAATCACAATGTCATAAGAAATATATGAAAATAAAGTAAATCAAACACAATATCACTTACTATCTCAAGATAATTATTTATAAAAAAAATAACTAAAAATAGAAAAATAGTTATAAATGATTGAATTAAAACTACGTGCACTCTAAACATCAGTCAAGCGCACTTGAAAGTACTACATTAATTGGGTACACGTATATACACGTAAAATCGTATAAAATATTTTCTTTTTAAAAAATATATATTACACTAAAATACTTTTATTTATATAAATATGTCAAATAATAAAATATAATATTTATTATTTATATCGCTCACGTAACCTAAGATTTATAAAACTAGACACATCATAGAAAATCACTTATATAACAAAAATTAATCAGAAAAGTTATTATCATATATTCTAAAATAATTTTAATATTAAATTAATTATTTAAAATCGTACTTAACTAATAAATAATTTAATATAAAATTTAGGGTGTTACAATCGCTCGTGGTGGTGGTTCGCCGGAGGCCAAAGTTGACAGAGGTGGCCGTGTGGACGCTCTAACGGTAATGCTCGTGGTGGTGGTTTGCGGAGGTCTATTTGATAATGGTTTCTTAAGGGATTTGCAAAGGATGATGAAGGTGGTGATGTGTGGCTCATGCTCTCTCTAACTCTCTACATTTTAAGAAGTTAGTGGTTTTTTTTGTTGATCTTAGAAGCAAAGAAGAACTCAAATTTTCTCTATTCTAATTTTTTAGGATAAATCAAAACCCTCAAACCAAATTTTGGTTCTCAATTTATAGGCTACAATGATGAAATTTTGCGTCCATGAGATAAATTGACTTCCGGTTTTTCTATTGTTTGCATAAATTATGGAGTGAAAATGAGATTTCTACGTTTAGTGGAGTGCAAATTTGGTGAAGATGAGACTTCTAACTTTTGATGGAGTGCAAAGTTGGTAAGATTTCAAATTGAGGAAATATGGGAAGCTTAAAATGTGGAAAATGTAGCTTGTACTACTCTCTATCAAAAAACATTATTTTTGTTTGTTGTTAGTTATTGTTACTTTTTATTTATTTTCTTTATATTTTTATGATGTAAATTGGACACTTATATAAAACATGAATGAGAATGTGAGCTTAATTATTGGAGTAGATTTATGAGTTTAATTTGGATAAAAAAAATTAGTACAACAAAATGTGATCGTAAATATATTAAAATTAAAGACATTATTATGACGTATTATTCTTTTGAAATATTTTAATTATCGGATAAAATTGGGTTACTACAATTATATATGTCGAATAAGTAATATTATATACTATATCATTAGAGTATTTTTGAAATAACTAGACTATAATGAGCATTCAAATCTCATTTATATATATCGGATATGTGGAAGTGCATGTGTATACAATTATAAATATTGAAAATTATATTTCTTAATTATATTTTTCATATTCTTTGTGCATACTATGACATATTCTACGATACATTGAAATTAAGTTTCATTCAATCAAACCTAAGATATATTTAAAATTCTTTTAATGCCAATAAATATCATAATTGAATGCCTAAGTTGTTGGAAAATGCAAAATAATTCTTCGGCATGCAATTATATTATATTTCTCTTCAATTACCGGTATTTCACATATTGTGAGGTCACAAAATACAAGTACAAGTATAATATCAATACCCCTATCGGGAATGATATTGTGTTATGAATGTACTTATAGACATAATATTCTTAGACCTACGTTGATATTATATGATATTTATTCTTAGATCTACATGATATTCTATGATATTTATGAAATTAAAAAACTCATTGGCAGAACTGCAACACCATAACTCGTACCGTACGATTTGCTTAAAGTTTGTTGTATTTTGGGTTAGTGAAAATTTATTTAAGCATTTTTAAATGTTTGGTTCATTCTAAAGTCATGATTCTTATATAAAATATAAGTCTTTGATATGTATGATTTGTTTTTCTTATCAGATTCAAGTTTTGCAGTGTTAAAGCTTATTCCTCTTGGATGACAAGTGTTTTGGCTGTAATTGAAATTCTATTATTAAAATCATATTCTTTTTATAATTGATTATTGTCTTTCAAGTTTGAGATTGTTATTTGTTGTTAAAACCAGAGATCAATAAGTTACGTTCTTGGTTTATGTAAAACGGAGATTGATCGGTTTGTAAAATGAAGAACGTTCTTTGTTTTATGTAAAACTTTATTAAAGATTGCAACGTCAAAATAAAAATACGCAATTGTTAACCCAGTTTAGAGTCAAACTCTTACGTCTTGGGAATTGGATCGGACTTTGAATTATCACTAATATGAGATGGAATGATTACAATGTTTGTACACTTATACTACCAGTTTTCTGCACAATATGAAAACTGCAGCTCTTCCTCATTGCTTTACAATCAACATTGCTTACTTTGACTTATTATACTAGTTGGTTACAAATTAGGAGCAATAAAAAATAGTTACAACTAATTAACTAAAACTAACTCCTCAAAACAGATTGTGTAAGTAACTATATCTCCAAGTCTTCTAATTGAGTACCACTTATTTACAAGATTAATTATTTAATCAATCAATTATGGATTGACTAATAATCAATTATTAGAAATAATATTAATTAAATTAAGATTAATTAATATTCAACACCGAATAAATAAATGAGATTACCTTCCATTTCTAATAATCTTGAATTATTTATATTGTTTATATTCAAAAGGGAAGATTCAATTTTTGTTATACAAAACAAAAACCTAACTTTTTTTTCATTTAAAGTTCCTTAACGTCAACAAATATAAGGTAAGTGTTTTTATAATGAAATATAAGGTAAGTTAACGCAATGGAAAACAAATAGAAGCAGAGTGACATACGATGCTCCTCTTAAGTGTAGCTGGGAAAAAAAATAAAAAAATGGTAACATTTCATTTTTGATCTCTTGAAGTGTTAGTTCAAAACCACAATTAGGTTGTTGTGTTAGTTTTCCCCAAAAAAATACTTGAAACTAAACATTAAATAAGAAGAGAGAAATTATGTGTCAGTTTTTTACTACCATTATTTTTTAATATATTAATTTTTAATCATTAGATTGTAAAAAAAATATGGTTTTAAATATATATTTTATTTTGCTATAATAATTTCAAAATTTCAATTTTAATTTTTATAAAAAAAAAATCAAATTTTGTCTCTATAAAATAATTATACATACAACTTTAATTTTTATTCTACAAATAATCTTACATACAAGTACAAGTTGTTAAGTCACGCTTATTTTAAAATTTAATTTTACAGTCATGTAAAAATTAATTAATTTAGGTCAATTGTATGATACGACTTTAATTAATGACATATTGACCTAAAAAATAAGAAGTATGTGTTGACTTAATAATAAAATTATAGTGTATCATACAATAACACCTAAAATTATAAAATATTTGACCTAAATAAGTTGTATCATACGTAACAATAAAATAATTAATTAAAAACATATTTGGACCTAAAAATTTAAATAATCATTAAGACATACTTTAAAAAAAATAACCATTTACTTTTTTCTTCTAATCCTTTAATAAGCATAATCAAAATATTCCATGTAAGTTTATAGTTTAACCCCACACTCCATTCTCATCATCATAGCAACTATTCATTTTCCACATTTTTCCACTCTAATCAAACATGCAAGCTTCTTCACTTATATTTTGATTCTTATTATTGCTTCACCATGTCTATGTATTAGGTTTGAATGTTGGAACCGAAATGCTATTATTAATTGTAATGCAATTTGGTCTCTTGGAGATGGCACATCTGATGATTCACATAGTATATATTTTTCATATAATATTTTTCAAAAATAGATCATTTAATTTAATAACTGTGCATTTCATAATAAAACTTATTATTATTTAACAAAAATCTTATGGTTTTAAGTTTGAATAGATTGTGACTAATAGTGACCCTTAACAATTTATATATTATGAATTGTAGGCATTTGCTAGTGCATGGGATAGTGCATGTAAAGCAGGTGGGACGTCAACACTAGTTATACCAGCAGGACAATTATTTATGTCACCAAAATAAATTTTAGTGGTCCTTGTACAGCCAAAATGAACATTCAGTATATATATATATATATACTATTATCTAACATTATATATATAAATTAAGATCTTAATATATCACTTTTAATTACCTAGTTAATCCACAAATATTAAGAAATGTGTTAATTTTATTATTTTAATTTTTGTATCTTTTAACCAATCCTCTCAAGAGAGTGAAAACAAACCTATCATTCTCATGAATAATTAAATAAGAGAATTTTTGTGAAAGATAATTTGAAATATATAAGGCTTAATTATAATAAAAAAGGACAAATTTCACATATATTTATATAAATAGAAAGGTATATATTTTAATATACCCATGCCATTTTGTATATAGATGTTCAGCTATATATTCTCACAGCCAAGACACTTAGTAGTATTAATTAGAGATATATTTGGGGGAGAATGTATAAAATGAGATTTATATATTAGAGGAATAAATTTTTAATAGGGCTTTTATATATTTATGGGATGGAGGGAGTATTTGTGTTGTTTATTTTGACCTCTAATTTGTATATTGCAGCTTGAAGGGAACATAGTGGCACTTCTAAAGAAGCATGGAAATTAGATGGGAACATATTGGATTAGTATTCAATATGTAAATGGACTCACACTTGATGGCAATGGCAAGGAGGAATCGATGGAGATGTTCCACTTGGTGGCAATGTGAAAGTTGCAAACGACCTAAGGTATATGTTCATTATATATTTTGATCTTGTTCTCTCTTTATAATTAAGTTGATAAAAAAATGAAGTTTATTTAGTTTGATATTATAGGTCTACTTATATTAATTTTCTTTTATCTTTTTAATAAAATATCTGGCCTCATCTATTGGGAATAGTTAAACTCTCAAAAGTTAAATTGGTATTCTGTTTTATTTTTTTAATAAATTTTTAGCTTATAAAAAAGGTAAAATAATGATATCTCCAAATTTAACTTGTAAATAAACAAAAATTAAGTGAATGGATTGTGCAAATATACCTTTGCCGATGAAAAATAGCACTTTGGTAAATTATCATTATTATTATTATTGTTATTATTATTATTATTATTATTATTATTATTATTATTATTATTATAAATAAATTCTTTTGAAATTTTCACTATGTTTTGTTAAACATATAAAATATGTAGAGTATAAAAATAAGTGAATTATATTATAGTGTATAATAAAAACCCTACTTTGTGATATGCTTCTAAAGAATAACCTTGTTATAATGAATAAAGTAGTCTGAGGGAAAAATAATTAAAATAATAATTAAATGTTTATAATTTACCAGAAAATAGATTGATCTAATATTAACATATAATTTTTTCTAAAGAATAACCTTTATTATACGAATATAGTAGTGAGGGGAAATATTGAAAAATAATAATTAATGTTAAATAAAAGAAAAATAGATTTGATCTAATATTAAACATATTAATTTTCATCAAAAAAAATAAAGATTTACAAATAATATGCCTTTATTACAAGTATACTACTATTCAATCTTAATAAATATCTCTCCCGTATATTATTATTTTGGAAAAGTTGTAACATATAATTTTCTAACAATACAGTGTTATATTTCCCATGCATGCAATGATCTTATTGTTCGTAATTTGGGGATTCTAATAGCCACAATCTCATGTATCCGTAAAATACATGCATGGCGCAACATTCTCTAAAATATATAATTAATGCTCCTGCTAACTAGTCCAACACTGATAAGGCTTTGAACATTTCTGTTCTTATAATATCTGATACAAGATTCCAATATAAAATCTGGTAATCAAAGTTTAATTAATTTTATCTTATCAAATTGTAAATTTGAAGTATAATTAAACAGATTATGTATATTTATATTTAAAAGTGGGTCAAACAGAAATTGTTAATAAAAATGGAAAAATCAATAAAAAGAGAAATTATAACTAACATTAGTATAAATAAAATTGTTAATTATTAAAATTAGGTATTAAATATATGTTAAAGCTAAAAAATTGTTTTTTACATTAACAATCATTGGTCTTTAAAATAATTACAATTTGTAATTTATTTTTGAGTTTCGTTTCTTCTAAATTAAGGTGATGATTGTATGCCGTCAATCGGTGGTTGCTCTTTATCAATGCTACTCCGGAGTTACTTGTGGACCAGGACATGGAATAAAGGTTTGTCATGTAAACTTGGTATTTTTAAATTCATATTTTTCATAAATCTCATATAATGTATTTATTCATCAATCAGTGTTGGTAGCCTTGTAGAAGTGGAGAGCGTGAACCGTTTCAGATGTTACGTACAAAACTGCACATTATTGAGACTCAAATGGAGCTAGAATTTAAGACAGTTCCAGTAAGCAATAACCAAAAAGATAAATATGATTAAGTCTTATAAATATGATTTTTTCTCTTCAAGTTTAGCATTTAATTATTAACCTCATCGTAGATATCTTGGTAAACTTTACAATCATTGTTCCAATAAATTTAAATGTAGCGAAAAAAATAAATTTAAAAGTACAATTTCCATAATTATCTTTCACTTCTAATTTCAAATATTTGGATTTTTTTTTCGCAGGTGGATCGGTTATGCAAACATATTACTGTTTGACCAAATCATCCTTCAAAATGTTAAGACCCAATAATTATAGATCAAAATTACGGTCTTGATAATGAGGTACACATTTCACTCTATATTATCATATTAATATTGTCATTTTATTAATAATTTTTTTTGAACAAAATTTATTTATAATAAAGTGATGGCTAATAGTTATTTTATAACCGTCTCTGATTGAAAATTTAAATTGTCTTTCTAAAATATATATCAAACTATGATACTTTAATGACCTCTTGTGGTTTTATATAACATAGTAATATACTAATACCATAGATACATATGTGTTGAACTTTGTGCAAATTTTTAGGCTACAAATGTGGAAGTGAGTTTGTGACATATAGAGGATTTAGAGGAACTTCTGCTAGTGACTTGCTATCAACTTAGTTTTGTGACCCTCGACAGTTGTTTCAAATATCTATTCGATCAAATAATATTGGTCTCTGCTCAACCAGGAGGAAATAACTTCCAGCTACTTGTAAAAATGCTCAGGGAACGGCTTACAAATATTTCCTAAATGTCTTCTGGGCTAACCAATTATGTGTTAACTTGTAATACAAACCCTCATATTGCGCTGTGTAATTTGTAGAATATTCTTTCAAGTATAAATTTTTAATGGTGTATAAATGCATCAAACTTATCCGTAAAAAAAGTTTCAAATTTGTAAGTTTTTCAGTTTAATGAGAATAGTGGTTGTATAAACAAGTAATGGATTGGAAATAATT
Source organism: Cicer echinospermum (assembly GCA_002896215.2). Classification (NCBI taxonomy): domain Eukaryota; kingdom Viridiplantae; phylum Streptophyta; class Magnoliopsida; order Fabales; family Fabaceae; genus Cicer; species Cicer echinospermum. The sequence goes on from PGTU02002211.1 coordinate 10,539, forward strand.
GAAAAGCTTTGAATAAAATGAGTGATTTTCACTCTAAAAAATATGATTAAAAAAGATGAGTTAGTGTCTGTTTACACAATTAAAAAAAATTAAATAAAATGAGTGCTTTAAAAATATTATTAAAAAAAGACGAGTGATTGTTTATATACATTTTATTTTATTTTAAATATTCAATCATTATAGAATACTTTCTTCCTATAAAAAATAGAATACATATTTTGCAATCATTAATTTCAGATATATTTGTAAGTTATGGTTTTTATATTATCATTATTTTAATTTTTGTTTTACTTTTTATCTTGAGTACTATTATTTATTTATTCTTTTTTTGACTAATTGAATGAACTATTATTTTTTATATTTTATGTTTCATGTCTCATTTCTACATAAACTTTCGATAACTAATTCTTAATTAGATCACATATTTCATTCAAAAATATTTTGATTTAATGATACTTTTTGGAGACTGTATATAATGAATAAATTCAAAGTATTATTTTTTATGATAAAAACACGAAATAATGTTGGGAATGATAAGGAATCACTACTTGATTTTGATTATTTTTGCTGTTAATTGAAATTGTGCTCTAATTTATACTTCATCCAATCTATAAGTTTAATATTTTGAAATGAGTGCTTTTATATTTATGAACAATTTATATAGACAAATACTTTCTTTTTATTAAAGGAATAAAATATGCATCCAAGCACTAATAAAAAAAAATGAACACAATTGTATATTACTTTGAAAATAATTCATGTATAATTTAATATTTTTTATTTTAAAACAAATATTCTTTGTTAGTTACTTTAGTTTTTTTTTGTGCAAAGGTTTGCTAATTTAAAATGTGTTTTAATATTTTTTATTTATTGTAATTTGAACTTCATTGAATTGTTTGTGCATAAGTTTGATTATTGATTTATCATGTGATTATTATGTTTTTATATATTTTTTGGTAATTTATGGTTGCTACATTTTAATTAATAAAATGTAATTAAAATATTGAATGTATTTATATGCAATAAACTAAAAAAGTAATTAACAATTAAATCAAGTTTGTAATTGGAGTTATATTTTTGTTGTTGTTTCTTTAATAACAGAGATATAGGCAAATAATTATTAGATACATGCAAAGGATGTGGTATATTTTTTGAGAGTTTGTTTTGATATATTATATTGATAAGTTAATGTGCACTAACACTTAGAATATAAAGAATAAGAAATATATTAGAATTTTGTTAAAGAATATGAAATGAAGTTTAATTTTGAAACCTCTAAATTTTTTAATTGTTGTTGATGTTACTGTAACAATCTTAGGACCATCATGTAGCTTGTGATAGACAAATACATTTTGAAAATTAGCAACTATGTTCCTCTGTAAAGTGACTTTGATAATTTCACCCCTAAAAATTAAAGCAAAAAGTAAAAAATGAGTTAAATGTTATTAAGCAATAAAAATTATAATAATGTTATTACATTTTGAATTTAATATGTTTTGTATTTTATATTAAAATTTGTTACCCATGCATTTTGATTTCTAGTATGAGTATTTTTGTAGGCTTGTCAACAACATAAACTTGCTCTTCATGTCCAACATCATGCAGTACTCCGTTGATTTCTACAGTCCAAAAAATAGTTAGTACTAAATGATGTTTCTTCGATAGTTTAGAAGTTGAATTTTGTATTGAAATAATAATTACCCGTTAGATTTACTTTATCTCTCAATCTTTGTGCTAGTTGTTTGAATAAAGTAAACTCAAAGTAATGATTTTAAATGGTAATTTTTGGGTCTTGGATTTTGGTTACAATAGTTGTTGTAAAAAATAATGTCTTCTATGCTCCTACGATAGGTCTGTAAGAATCATTTGCGCTAGTGATTTGAATGAAGTAAACTCAAGCTAATAGTTTTGAATGGTAATTTTTGGGTCTTGGATTTTGGTTAAAATAGTTGTTGTAAAAAACAATATCTTCTTTGCTCCTACGATAGATCTGTAAGAATCATTTGTCGGTGATATTTTTAGAATTATTATGTTGTATATATCACCTTCGTGTATATTGTTTTTGAAAGTAGTTAGAAGTTATTTCTTGATTGTT
>PGTU02002212.1:0-11635 GCA_002896215.2 Cicer echinospermum
CATATATCATAATCCATAGGTAAAAAGTACAGGTTCAGAGGATAACATTCTAATTGGCAGTGAATTCTCTGTTTAGCAATAAGCAAAATTAAGTTTTATAAGTTTATGATTATATGTTACAAGCTTGACATAAGCCTAATAAAGATAATTGGTATAGTTCATTAATTAGCTAAAACTACTCTGCATTATTTTGTACTAATCTGAGAGAGGTAATAAATCTTAACAACTTATTGTAACAGTGACATTGTTTAGCTTTCACTTTGATAAGGGCAAAAATGCAGCAGGTATCAAGGTCAAAACTTGGAATGAATAAGTGCGGCACACTTTTTTTTTTTATTCCATTACCTATCTACAAAACAATGTATGCTAAACAGTAAAAAGAGTAAATTAATGAAAATGAATTAGTTTTAGAAATAATACTAAATACTATCAAGGATCAACATCAATTAAGTCTGAACCAAATTATTTTCCTTCACCAAGCAACATGTAAAGCAATATTCAACATTCACAACCCTTTTAGCACATCCATCATATATACTTGATGCACAAAGGACCATTAACCATTTTACAAGATATACAATATACACAGATCACACAAAAATAGCTGTGTTAAATTCGAGTATACTATATCGCCATAGTACTTTCATAGCCGCTATTTGGCAGAACTAATATAGATATGCACAAATAAGAAGGTACAAAAACAAAACAAATAATAAGGATTTCAAAGTTCATTAAAGTAAACGCTGGTTCAGATTGCAACAGGTGAAAGAAACCGATACTCTTTTCTTTCACTAATCAGAAAAGTAATCACAAATTGCTTTAAAAGTGAGTTGCTCTTGAAAAGCAACACCTCATTATAATATGTATATATATAGTACTCTATCTAATCTTAAAAGTAAGCAAAAAGTTAAATGTATTTATTTTCAAATCAAGACCAAATACATTCCCTTTTCTATTTACATTTAAGTCCAGAGGGAGTAATGCACATACATCTATAGGAAGAAATCAACAAAGAAAAAGGTTGAGATCACTGAAGTTTTATTCATTCATGGAAGCATCGATAATTACTATTTCCAACGATTTCAATACAAGTGTGGAAAATGAACACAATCAAACTAGTTATCATCTAACTAAATTAGATCCAAACAAACACACACTATATACTTTTTTCAATAAAACATTTGGAGGTAGATTCATAATCATAACAAAGTATAAGGAATCTGATAAATGATGGATGACATTTCAATATAGAAAGAAAGTAATGTTACAATAACAGGAACAACACAGATCATTCATGAGTGCAAATTCAAACTATTTATTTGATACAGGGGAACAAGACAGCAAGGTCACAAATCTTGGCGGACAAGTGCATGACATACTCAATAACATTGGAAAAGGCACACTTATTCATTGACATGCAATTTAAACAAAAACATTACTACACAACAAAATCAAGAATGAAAAGGCATAAACAAGAAGCAAAAGAAACCACAAGGAGTAAGGAATCTTTGCAGTTCGCAAAATTTGAAATATATGAAGTAAAAGCAAACAATCTTTAAACTCAAACATAAAACTTCCATATAGTATTACATAAACATACTCATCTTTAACTCAATCTACTACAACAAGTTATTCAATTTTCTCTTTGATATATGCACGTCACGACATCGTTTCAAGTCAAAAAGTTCTTAGAAATTTCAAATTTTTAGTGTCCAAATACTCCACATGAAAAATGCTATGGCGGACCACCTTTGTGGACAGGTGTTTAAAATTCACTTGAACCACTAATGATGGTGGAAAGTATAATTATAATTTCTTCCCAAATTTTACGGCCTAGGCAATTATTAGATCAATGTCAATTCAAAATAAACAAGGAAAATGAGTATGTCCTTCAAAACTTAACAAACATCAATCAAGTCAACATCTTAGTCGTTAAATCATACTTCCAAGGAGTGTAATTCATCATCATTAGAGTTTCAATGACTTTTAAGCAGTGGTTCACGATAGTAGAATTTCCCTACTTGACATATATATCTAACAAACTTTACAAAACAAAATAATAATAACAAAAGAAAATCTCAAATTATCACAAGCATAAATAAACATAACTAAGAACAAGAATCAATAGTGGATTATCAAAATATTATAGTGATAATAATAGTACAAAAGAATGACAAGAATCATCCAGGTAACAAAAAAAAAATGTAAATAACGAGTAACTATCCACACATAATCAAATAACAGAGTTACCAAAAACAAATTTAAACATGTATGAACACGCCAAAAATAAACTCTTTTATAAATCAGCATGTCTTTAAACTACATTGCAATATTTAAACTAACTACTTTTATGCTTGCAATCTTTAAACTAACTATTTTTAGCTACAAATGCACATACATAACCATTTTTATACAAATGCAAAACAAGTTAGAATTTTGTGTCAATGGTTTGCACAGTTATCTTAACCCTTTTAAGTCTGATTAAATTTCACTAATGCAATTTGGAAACATGTCAAGGTGATATAATGTACAATGCAATGAAAGTCACACCACTTAGCGCGTATTCAAGTTAATTTCACAAAATTATCACATAACACATAATACAAGCTCAATAAACACCTAATGAACAACAGTAAAAAATAAAATAAAACAATTGACAAGGATACAAAAAACTCAATAGACACATCACCCACACGGTCTGATTGGACAGACCTGCTCTGATACCACTAATGTGACACCCTGAACCCAAATTGAAATAAAAAATAAAATGCACTAGTTTTAAAGAGATTCGCAGCGGTTCCAAAATAGAGTGTATATATATATATATACACATTTTTAAATACTTTAAGGTTCAAGACGTCACATTCGCACTCACACAAAATGCTTGCATAAAAATTTTCAATAAAAAAAAAATTCTTAATATCGAATATAGTTGATGTTCATTAAATAAATACTTTTGATATAAAAGCAAGTTCTAAACTTAGAGACAATTAATTTCTACCTCTGAATAACCGATAAAATAACACAATTGATCAATCAAATTTACAAAAATCTAAATTGTTCATAACTCAACAAAATACGAAAAATTACTCCCACCCAATATCACCTATTCAGAGGGTGGATCCCCAATCGATAACCTGAAATAACTGCGCTCTCGCAAGCGCCAAACAAAAGCAACGAGGGGTGAGCTTCGAAAACATGTAATAGTATAAAATAACTGAGAAGAACACGTAAAAAAATATTAAACACCGTATCATATCAAATCACAACCAACAAGAATAATCAAGGTAAAACATTGATACAATCCACAACATCAAGTAAGTAAATACACAAATCAAGTAATGTTATGCATGCTCTGATACTCTAGACTCCTCCTCTTTCTTTGGTACCATTCTAACTCTGAAGTACTTGGTTAGGAGGCTCGATACTATGCCACCACGCAAGTGGACGGACAATTCAAATTGGCCCTGTCCTCATAGATCCATCAACTCAACCCGAGACACATATACGTGACAGTCGAGGTAAACGTGTGTTGCGTGGTAGCTCCCGACATTTGGAGTGCTACCTCCAAGTCACCTAAGAATTCCCCACCCGGATACCTCCAAGGTCTAACAATCTTGCCTTAAGGCTCAATAGTAGACCGCCACGACCAGGCTCATTCAGTTGTACTTCCCCATAATCACTAGGCTTGTCAGGCCCTACCTATATGATGACCAAATAATCTCCACTTCAAAAATTATCAACAACTACTTTCTCCCCTCGTTGTCTTAGGTTACTTACTCCATTAAGAGAACCATCATTGGCACGGGTCGAATTGGTCACTATTCAATTAAACACAATACGCATTTCATGATATTCATTAGGGTGGTAATATAACAAGTCAGGAAGCACACATCGTCATTGCAGATTTCCATAGTCATACATTACATTCAGAATTTATCATCATGATACGTCATCTCAAACAATAAAGGGTCTACACTCACATATAATAATAATACTAGATCATTCACACACACCACATCAATTGCAAGGCAAATCATTACAATTCATCACATTTTATATCATATATCAGTATCAAGGATAGATATAAACAAAACACAGAATGAATCAAATACAGAATTCTACAATAATTCAACTATCACACAATCTTCAAAAATCAAATCAAACAACATCCTATAAAAGTTTCTAATTCATATTTTAACCTCACAAAATTCAAGTTTGCTCATTAGTCAATTATTACTCAATGGGCTTCTGCCATACGTAGCGAGCCCCGAATGAATTGTGGGAAATACGGTATTCCCGTTCATCTCACTTAATTTATACTCATGTATTCGAACTCACTCTCACCCCATACCTCAATTTGACGCTTTCATAAGATAGAAGGACCATAATGATTTTCAGCAACCATGAGATGTCGACAACACGTCCAAACGAGTCCAAAAGCATCGACGAATTTGCAGAGTCAATGAAACATGGCTGATAATTTTCCCGAGGCATAAAAATCAGCATTATATAATTAATAAAAATATTAGGCGAAGAAACATATTCAAAACGTCGTGAAACATGTTATTAGAAAAGGTCTCACCGACGTACTGGGGCGCCGACAGGGTCCGGCATCAACTTCACCGAAACACACAATCGAGTAGTTCTTCTTGAAGGTTTCAACGAGAGGAATATAGGAATGATATTTGTTAATTGAAACGAAATTCATGCAAGTTGTTTTTCCTAATAAACAGCCGCGCCAATAATACTTTTGAATACTAATTCTATGATCATAGGATGTCCGTAGGCAAGTTTAAAAGAGATAAGTACTTGGACCAAGTAAAAGCAATTCCTTGGAACAAATACGAAAGCATGGACAAGGACTCCACCAAACTTGTAATCTGTATATGATCATCACTCCCATTAGATGAGTCCAAGAAGTGGAACCCAAATCCTTCCTTAAAAAAGTAGGATTAAAGCCAGGAATTGGACTATTAAGATATCGCTTGTGGCTTCGTTTTTCCAAATTTTTTTGTAATATTGATCATGAGTACGATTACTTGGATTTAACCCAAACAAAAATGAAGATGGTGCTCATAGTGCTCTGTCGTAATCTCAAATGCATAATCAAATTGAAGATTAAGAACTAAATTAATAGTCAATGTATGTGAGGATTAGAGATCGGAAGATGACTACTAGATGGTATAGATCGCCGCTTCTATGAGAAAGGAAAACATTTTAATTTCTTTGTGAACCCTAAAGATAGCCCAATAGAAACCGATAGAAAAAGAGAGAGGCATTGCACAACAAGAGATGTGTGGCTGTAAAAACCGAAGGTGGAATTCAAGTGAAGTCTATAAAACCAAATAAATAATTTTTATTTTAAAGTCTTCTAAATAACCACAACTCTTTCTCAACATTTTTTTTTAAAATAAAATTTTAACTACATAATATTAATAATACTTTCAGACTAATAATTTATCAACTAACATAATTAACATTTTAAATATATTAGTAGTTAAAACTCTCATACCACCACAATTTTTCTAAATACTATTTTTTTGGAGAATGGTTAAAATGATAAAATAAATAGTATGATGTCAATATTTTATATTAATTACGACATAAAAAAAATATATGTATAAAAATCACTATGTCATAACATGTATATCAAATTAAAGGAAATTAATCATATTTATTTATCAATATAAATTTTAAAACACCACTAGTACTAAATTAATCCTTTAAAATTCTATTAAATTAACAAAATAATTTATCATAAAATTTAGAGTGTTACAATTCTCCCCTCGTTAAAGAAATTTCGTCCTCGAAATTTATGAAATTTATGGTGAATAATAGACGAACTAATACATAATTGAACACCATCAAAGAATTCACTTGATACATGACAATGAATCATTTAAACACATATCACATCTAAAGTTTTAATCATTAAAGAAATACCACAATTACTCACTATAATTTATAGAGGAGGGAGAGTTCATAGAATTAGTCAATAACAATGTACTACTTTAAGTTGGATGAACGAAAAAAAATTTAAACACATTATAAAGTTCAATTAACTTCTAAAATGATGCTCTATTTGTCTTACTCTCCTAAAAGAACGTTTAAATCCTAACAACGATTACCCTACAAGATAAATAAGAGTTAGACTTATAGAGAAATATTTTAAAAAAATTCACACCTTTAAGAATTACAAACTGAAATGCATAGCAACTCCATAACATATAATTACTTTAAATCAAGAACAAATGTACAAAACCATATTGGAAGAGATAAATTATTTTTCACATATTCCTGACACACAACAATTTTGTTTTCTTTCTTTTTAACTAATCAACATTGATAGTGTATGTCATTTGTAATTTATAATTCAAATCATTTAGAACAACATACATTATAACCAAATAAGCAGAGGCAATAAAAAGTCAATGATAAGCATATTGTCACATGAGGACATACACATAACATCAAAATAACTCTAATAATATAAGGATGGACATTTTATCTAATTAACCAAAATAAAATCAATAAATATTCATAATAATAATGATGAGTTATTATCGCCTATTTGCAGTGACAATGCGTCGTCGGGTTGATCAATCCCTTCTACTCATGTAGTCAATTACGCAAGGTAAGAATAACTAAAAACATTGGATTCAAATATAGATAATTAAAATACTTTTAACGTGTCATAGTGTGGGAAGACATCGTCACATCTCCCACCTCTCTGAACACCATTAAACTCCTTTTAACTTCACAAGTTTTCTTTTCTTCTTTTTTTTTTTTTTGAAATTGGAAAGAAACTAATACATGCACATAAATACTTATAACTTAAACTTAAGTCACTTCTCATGTTATTGCATGGTTAAGATGTGCAGAATGACACGAGTAGAAGTCACATGACAGGTAAATGAAGTTTCAAACTCAAGTGGTGCAGGCAATGAATTTTATATACATATTCACCCTAAAGAGATCAACATGTTCAAAATTGACTTCGTTTTCCACACTATAACAAAAGAGCATATTTAAACAATATAGGAGAAAACACTATATATAACTTGTGTTCAAAAGCCTTATGTTTGCACCATTGCAAAGAGGTTTGTTACTGTTTTGAAAATACACAATCCCTTGGTGACTTGTTAAATTTGTTATGTCCCCATACAAAAATGTTGGAACTTCAAGGCCTGTGATATTTTCAAAATAAAATTGGTGCCAAGAGAAAAGCTCAACTTCATGACATGAACTAGTGGAATTCTTTAATCAATAATTTCACAAAACTGGCATACAATTTCAGACTCAAAATACACAGAATACTTCACAGTTACAGTCAAAGGATACAACTTGAAAAAATTATAACAAAACAAGTTCTATGCTTTTTGGAAAACAATTTTGACAGGTAGCAAATGAAAAAAGAAATAAGAATACATACCAAGTCATGGTATCACCAACCCAACAAATTATCCTTTAGGAAATTGAGATAACTAAACGATCATTCTTGTATTTGGAACAAGGGTCATATGGATTGTTTCATATATCATAATCCATAGGTAAAAAGTACAGGTTCAGAGGATAACTTTCTAATGGCAGTGAATTCTCTGTTTAGCAATAAGCCAAATTAATTTTATAAGTTTATGCATTATATTGTTACAAGCTTGACATAAGCCTAATAAAGAATAATTGGTATAGTTTCATTAATTAGCTAAAACTACTCTGCATTATTTGTACTAATCTGAGAGAGGCGTAATAAATCTTAACAACTTATCGTGTTAACCAGTGACATTGTTTAGCTTTCCTTTGATAAAGCGGCAAAAAATGCAGCAGGGTATCAAGGTCAAATCTTGGAATGAATAAGTGCGAGCACACTTTTTTTTGATTCCATTAACTGTATCTACAAAACAATGTATGCTAAAACAGGTAAAAAAGAGTAAATTAATGAAATATGAATTCAGTTTTGGAAATTAGTACTAACATACTATCAAGGTCTAGTCTAAATCCAATTGAAGTCTGAACCAAATTTATTTTCCTTCACCAAGCAACATGTAAAGCAATATTCAACATTCACACCCTTTTAGCACATCCATCATCTATACTTGATGCACCAAAGGACCATTAACCATTTTACAAGATATACAATATACACAGATCACACAAAAATAGTTGTGTTAAATTCGAGTATACTATATCGCCATAGTACTTTCATAGCCGCTATTTGGCAGAACTAATATAGATATGCACAAATAAGAAGGTACAAAAACAAAACAAATAATAAGGATTTCAAAGTTCATTAAAGTAAACGCTGGTTCAGATTGCAACAGGTGAAAGAAACCGATACTCTTTTCTTTCACTAATCAGAAAAGTAATCACAAATTGCTTTAAAAGTGAGTTGCTCTTGAAAAGCAACACCTCATTATAATATGTATATATATAGTACTCTATCTAATCTTAAAAGTAAGCAAAAAGTTAAATGTATTTATTTTCAAATCAAGACCAAATACATTCCCTTTTCTATTTACATTTAAGTCCAGAGGGAGTAATGCACATACATCTATAGGAAGAAATCAACAAAGAAAAAGGTTGAGATCACTGAAGTTTATCTCATTCAATGGAAGCATCGCATAATTACATATTTCAAACGCATTCAATTACATCAGTGTGGAAAGATGAACACAATCAAAACTAGTTAATCAATCTTTAACTAAATTAGATCCAACAACACACAACTACTCTAACTTTTTTCAATGATCATTTGGAGGTAGATTCATAATCATAACAAAGTATAAGGAATCTGATAAATGATAGATGACATTTCAATATAGATAAAAAGTAATGTTACAATAAAGGAACCAACACAGAATCATGTCAAAATGAGTGCAAATTCAAACTATTTATTTGATACAAGGGAACAAGACAGCAAGGTCAACAAATCTTGGCGGACAAGTGCATGACATACTTCAATAACATTGGAAAAGGCACCACTTATTCAATTGACATGAAATTTAAACAAAACATTACTACACAACAATAATCAAGAATGAAAAGGCATAAACAAGAAGGCAAAAGAAACCACTAAGCGCATAAGGAATCTTTGCGTTCGCAAATTTGAAATATATGAAGTAAAAGCAAACAATCTTAAATCAAACAAAAACTTCCATATAGTATTACATAAAACATACTCATCTTTATCTCAATCTACTACAACAAGTTATTCAATTTTCTCTTTGATTATATGCACGTCACGACATCGTTTAAGTCAAAAAGTTCTTAGAAATTCAATTTTATTAGTGTCCAAATACTCAACATGAAATGCTATGGTGGACCACCTTTGTGGACAGGTGTTTAACAATTCACTTGACCACTAATGATGGTGGAAAGTATAATTATAATTTCTTCCCAAATTTTACGGCCTAGGCAATTATTAGATCAATGTCAATTCAAAATAAACAGGAAAATGAGCATGTCCTTCAAAACTTAAACAAAACATGCAATCAAGTCAACATCTTAGTCGTTAAATATACTTCCAAGGAGTGTAATTCATCATCATTAGAGTTTCAATGACTTTTTAGCCAGTGTTCACGATAGTAGAAATTTCCCTACTTGACAATATATATCTAACAAACTTTACAAAACAAAATAATAATACAAAAGAAAATCTCAAATTATCACAAGCATAAATAAACATAACTAAGAACAAGAATCAATAGTGTGATTAATCAAAATATTATAGTGATAATAATAGTACAAAGAATGACAAGAAATCATCCCAGGTAACAAAAAAAAATGTAAATACGAGTAACTATCCACACATATATCAAATAACAGAGTTACCAAAAAACAAATTTAAACAGATGTATGAACACGCCAAAAATAAACTCTTTATAAATCAGCATGTCTTTAAACTAATTGCAATTAGTTTAAAACTAACTACTTTTAGCTTGCAATCTTTAAACTAACTATTTTTAGCCACAAATGCACATACATAACCATTTTATTACAAATGCAAAAACAAGTTAGAATTTTGTGTCAATGGTTTTGCACAGTTTTATTCTTAAGCCTTTTAAGTTTGATTAAATTTCACTAATGCAATTTGGGAAACATGTCAAGTGATATATATGTACAATGCAATGAAAGTCACACCACTTAGCGCGTATTCAAGTTAATTTCACAAAATTATCACATAACACATAATACAAGCTCAATAAACACCTAATGAACAACAGTAAAAAAATAAAATAAAACAATTGACAAGGACACAAAAAACTCAATAGACACATCACCCACACGGTCTGATTGGACAGACCTGCTCTGATACCACTAATGTAACACCCTGAACCCAAATTAAAATAAAAAGGTAAAATGCACTAGTTTTAAAGAGATTCGCAGCGGTTCCAAAATAGAGTATATATATATATATATATATATAATTTTATTTAATTTAATTTAATTTATTATATTTTTTTTAATACTTTAAGGTTCAAGACGTCACATTCACGCTTACACAAAATGCTTGCATAAAAATTTTCAATAAAAAAAATTCTTAATATCGAATATAGTTGATGTTCATTAAATAAATACTTTTGATATAAAAGCAAGTTCTAAACTTAGAGACAATTAATTTCTACCTCTGAATAACCGATAAAATAACACAATTGATCAATCAAATTTCAAAAATCTAAAGGTTGTTCATAACTCACGAAAATACGAAAAATTACTCCCACCCAATATCACCTATTCAGAGCGTGGATCCCCAATCGAGTAACCTGAAATAACTGCGCTCTCGCAAGCGCCAAACACAAGCAACGAGGGTTGAGCTTCGAAAACATGTAATAGTATAAAATAATTGAGAAGAACACATAAAAAAAATATTAAATCACCGTATCATATCAAATCACAACCAACAAGAATAATCAAGGTTAAAACATTGATACAATCACATAACATCAAGTAAGTAAATACACAAATCAAGTAATGTTATGCATGCTCTTATATACTCTAGACTCCTCCTCTTTCTTGGTACCGATTCTAACTCTGAAGTACTTGGTTAGGAGGCTCGATACTATGCACCACGCAAGTGGACGGACCAATTCAAATTGGCCCTGTTCCTCAATAGATCCCTCAACTCAACCCGAGACACATATACGTGACAGTCGAGGTAAACGTGTGTTGCGTGGTAGCTCCCGACATTTGGAGTGCTACCTTCAAGTCACCTAGGAATTCCCCACCCGGATACCTCCAAGGTCTAACAATCTTGCCTTAAGGCTCAACAGTAGACCGCCACGATCAGGCTCATTCAGTTGTACTTCCCCATAATCACTAGGCTTGTCAGGCCCTACCTATATGATGACCAAATAATCTCCACTTCAAAAATTATCAACAACTACTTTCTCCCCTCGTTTTCCTAGGTTACTTACTCCATTAAGAGAACCATCATTGGCACGGGTCGAATTCGTCACTATTCAATTGAACACAATACGCATTTCATGATATTCATCAGGGTGGTAATATCACAAGTCAGGGAGCACACATCGTCATTGCAGATTTCCATAGTCATACATTACATTCAGAATTCATCATCATGATACGTCATCTCTAACAATAAAGGATCTACACTCACATATAATAATAATAATAC
>PGTU02002215.1:0-31585 GCA_002896215.2 Cicer echinospermum
AAAAAGTCCAAATGAAATCAAGGACTTGGAGACCCTGATAGGATTCTTTTTCTAAATGTATAACTGTGTTTTAGGTTCCGCGTCAGATTTCAAAAACTAGTCATAGTATTGTTCAAAAATACGGATTTCTGTCCATTTTAGTCATGCAGTACGAAAATTGCACGGAAGGTCCAGATGAAATCGAGGACCGAGAGACCCTTATATCATTCTTCTCCTAAATTTAAAACTGTGTTCTGATTTTCGTATCCAATTTCAAACACTAGCCATTGTTTGGTTAAAAAATACGAATTTCGGTCCATTTTAGTGGAATGGTACGATAATCACCCGAAAATACTAGATGAAATCGAGTATCGGGAGACCCTGATAGAATTCTTCTCCTAAAAATATAACAATATTTCGGATTCCGTGTCATATTTCAGACACTAGCCATCGTTTGGTCTGAAAATATAGATTTTGGTCCATTTTTGTCGAGATGTACGAAAATCGCTTGAAAAGTCCAGATGAAATCGACGATCGAGAGACCCTTATAGCATTCTTCTACTAAATTTATAATTGTATTTCGGGTTCCATGTCAAATTTCCAACACTAGCCATCGTCTGATCCAAAAATACGGATTTCGATCCATTTTAGACATGTGGTATGAAAATCGACGGAAAATTCTAGATGAAATCGAGGGCTAGGAGACACTTATAGCGTTCTTCTCAAAAATGAATAACTATGTTTTAGGTTCTGCGTCAAATTTCAAACACTAGCCCTCGTTTGGTCTGGAAATACTAGTTTCGGTCCATTTTTTTCGGGTGGTATGAAAATCGCCCGAAAAGTCCAGATCAAATCGAGGAATTGGAGACCCTCACAACATTCTTCTCCGAAATTTATAACTATGTTTCGGGATTCGGGTCAAATTTCAAACACTCGCCCTCGTCTGTTTGCAGGAAATAGTGATTTCGGTCCATTTTTGTCGGTTAGTACGAAAATCGCCCGAAAAGTCCAGATGAAATCGAGGACCGGGAAACCCTTATAGCATTCTTATCCAAAATTTATAATTGTGTTTCGGGTTCTACGACAGATTTCAAACACTAGCTATCGTCTGGTCTGAAAATGCCGATTTTGGTCCATTTTTGTCGAGGGGTGCAAAAATTGCCCGAAATGTCCAAATGAAATGAGGGAAAGAAGATTCTTTGTAAGTATTCTTCTCATTAAAATTTATTAACTGAGTTTTTGGAGTTCTGCTCAAAATTCAGGAAGGACTAGCCTCTTTTGGTCCAAATACATTAAATTTCGGGTCCATTTCTTAGTGGTACTAAAAATCGCCCGAAAAATCCAGATCAAATCCAGGACCAAAAGACTCTTATAGCATTCTTCTCCTAAATTTGTAAATGTATATCGGATTCCCTGTCAGATTTTAAACACTAGCCATCGTCTTGTTAGAATTTACGGATTTGGGTCCATTTTTGTCGGGGTGTACGAAATTTGCCCGAAAAGTCCATATGAAATCAAGGACCGGGTGACCCTTATAGCATTCTTCTCCTAAATATATAACAATGTTTCTCATTTCGGGTCAGATTTCAAACACTAGCCATCGTCTAGTCTGAAAATACAGATTTTCGTCCATTTTTGTCGAGGGGTACGGAAATTGCCCTAAAAGTCCAGATGAAATCGAGGACCGTGAGACCCTCATAACATTCTTCATCTAAATTTATATCTGTGTATCGGGTTCCGCGTCAGATTTAAAACACTAACCATCGTTTTGTTCGAAAATACAATTTTTGGTTCATTTTAGTAGTTTGGCACGAAAATCTCCCGAAAAGACTAGAGGCTATCGAGGATCAGGAGACCCTTCTAGCATTCTTCTTCAAAATTTATAACTGTTTTTCGGGCTCCGCGCCTCATTTTGAACACTAGCCATAGTCTGGTCCAAAAATATGAATTTCGGTCCATTTTAGTTAGGTGGTATGAAAATCGCCCGAAAAGTCCAAATGAAATCAATGACCGGGAGACCTTTATAGCATTCTTCTCCAAAATATATTATTGGTTTTAAGGTTTCGCGCCAAATTTCAAATACTTGCAATCGCCGGGTCCAAAAATATAGATTTCGATCATTTTTTAACGAGGGGTAAGAAAATCGCATGCAAAGTCAAGATGTAATCGAGGACCGAGAGACCCTTATAGCATTCTCCTCCTAAATTTAAAACTGTGTTATGAGTTCTGTATCATATTTCAAACACTAGCCATTGTTTTGTTCAAAAATAAGAATTTCGGTCCATTTTAGTCGGGTGGTACGATAATCACCCAAAAATACCAGATGAAATCGAGGACCAGGAGACCCTTATAGCATTCTTCTCCTAAATATATAACAATGTTTTGGATTCCGGCTGTGATTTCAAACACTAGCCAATGTCTGGTCTAAAAATAGATATTTTGGTCCATTTTTGTCGAGGGGTATAAAAATCGCCCGAAAAGTCCAGATGAAATCGACGATCGAGAAACCCTTATAGCATTCTTCTTCTAAATTAATAACTATATTTCGGGTTCCGGGTCAAATTTCAAACACTAGCCCTCGTCTGCTCTTGAAATACTGATTTCGGTCCATTTTTGTCGGGTGGTATGAAAATCGCACTAAAAGTCTAAATTAAATCGAGGACCTGGAGACCCTCAGAGCATTCTTCTCCAAATTTTAAAACTGTGTTTCGGGTTTCGTGTCAAATTTCAAACATTAACCCTCGTTTGTTTTCAGGAAATACTGATTTCGGTCCATTTTTGTTTGGTGGTATGAAAATCGCCAAAAAAGTCCAGATGAAATCGAGGACTGGGAAACCCTTATAGCATTCTTATCCAAAATTTATAACTGTGTTTCGGGTTCCGCTGCAGATTTCAAACACTACCTATCGTCTGGTCTGAAAATGCAGATTTTGGTCAATTTTTGTCGAGGGATGCGAAAATCGCCCAAAAAGTCCAGATGAAATCGAGGAGAAGATGATTCTTGTAGCATTCTTCTCGTAAATTTATAACTAAGGTTCGGGTTCTTCATCAATTTTCAAACACTAGCCATCGTCTGGTCCGAAAATACGAAACACAGGTATAAATTTAGGAGAAAAATGCTATGATAGTCTCCTGGTCCTCGATTTCATCTGGACATTTTGGGTGATTTTTATACCACCCGATAAAAATGGATCGAAATCCGTATATTCGAACAAGACGAAGACTAGTGTTAAAAATCTGACGATATCTTCCGGACTTTTCGGGCAAATTTCGTACCCCTCGACAAAAATGGACCAAAATTGGTATTTTCGAACTAGACGATGGCTACTGTTGAAAATCTGACGCAAAACCACTGCAGAAACACTGTTATATATTTAGGATATAATTGCTATAACGTTCTCTCGGTCATCGATTTCATCTGGACTTTTCCGGCGATTTTCGTACCAGCCGACAAAAATGGACGAAATCTGTATTTTAGGGCCAAACGAGGGCTAGTGTTCGATATTTGATGCGGAACCCGAAACAAAGTTATAAATCATGGAGAAGAATGCTATAAGGGTCCCACGGTCCTCGATTTCATCTGGACATTTCTGCCGATTTTCGTACCACCCGACTAAAATGGACCGATATCTGTGTTTTTGAAAAAAATGATGGCTAGTGTTTGAAATATGACACGAAACCTGAAACACAATTATAAATTTAGAAGAACAATGCTATAAGGGTGTCTAGGTCCTCGATTTCATCTGGACTTTTCGGGCGATTTTCGTATCCCTTTACAAAAATGGATCAAAATCTGTATTTTCGGACCAGACGATGGCTAGTGTTTGAAATCTGATGCGGAACCCAAAACACTGTTATATATTTAGGAGAAGAATTCTATAAGGTTATCCCGGTCCTCGATTTCATCTGGCCTGTTCGGGCGTTTTTCCTACCACCCTACAAAAATGGACCGAAATCCGTATTTTCAAACAAGACGATGGATAGTGTTTGAAATCTGACGCGGAACACGAAAAACAAATTGCTTAGTTTATACAATTAGTAGGTGAATCCCAGATCCTATAGTTGAGAGTCTCCTGGATCCTCGATTTATACATTTCTAGCATGAGCCTTCGGGTGATTTTTGTACGTCATCACTAACTAAAATTGATCGAAATCCGTATTGTTCGATTACAAGATGAATGGTAGTGTTTGAAATCTGACGCAGAAGACAAAAAGAAACACTGTTATAATCATAGGAAGAACAATTCTATAGATTGAGACCGTTGGTCCTCGATGTTCATCTGACCTTTTCGACGCGACGTTTCATACTATTTCGAATCCAAAATGGTATCCAAAAGGCTTGATTTCTATCATGCAAAAGACATTGGCTAGTATTTTAGTAATATATTATAGCACCTAGAAACAGCTGAGTAAGCACTGTTATATATATTTTGAAAGAAAAATTTTTCAAAAGGGCTCTTATCGGCCTCAGATCCATTCTTCTCCAATTTGGTAATTTTCTAACCCTTAACGATTCAAAAATTGAGCAATAATGTATACGTAATAAGTGACGATGGATAGCGCTCTGAAAACTGACACGGAACCCGAAAAAAATTATAAATTTAGGAGAAGAATTCTACAAGAGTCTTCTGGTCCTCGATTTCATCTGGACATTTCGGGCGATTATCGTACCACCCGACTAAAATGGAACGATATCCATATTTTCGAACAAGATGATGGCTATTGTTTGAAATCTGACGCAGATACCGAAACACAATTATAAATTTAGAAGAAGAATGCTATTAGGGTCTCTCGGTCCTCAATTTCATCTGGACTTCTGGGGCGATTTACATACCACCAGACAAAAATGGACCGAAATACGTATCTTCGAATAAGACGATGGGTAGTGTTTGAAATCTGATGCGGAACCCGAAACACAGTTATATATTTAGGAGAAGAATTCTATAAGGGTCTCCCGGTCCTCGATTTCATTTGGACTGTTCGGGCGATTTTCGTACCAGACAAAGAAGGACTGAAATCTGTATTTTCGAACAAGACGATGGATAGTGTTTCAAATCTGACGTGGAACATGAAACACAATTATAAATTTCGGAGAAGAATGCTATAAGAGTCTCTTGGTCCTCGATTTCATCTAAACATTTCAGGTGATTTTTGTACCACCCGACAAAAATGGATCGAAAATTGTATTTTCGAACAAGATTATGGCTGGTGTTTGAAATGTGAAGTGAAAACCGAAACACATTTATAAATTTAGAAGAAGAATGTTATAAGGGACCCTCGGTCCTCGATTTCATCAGAACTTTTCGGGCGAGTTTCGTACTCCTCGTCAAAATTGGACCGAAATCTGTATTTTCGGACCAGACGAGGCCTAGTGTTTGAAATTTGACACGGAACCCAAAACACAGTTATAAATTTTGCGAGAAGAATGCTATAAGGGTCTCCCGCTCCTCGATTTCATCTGGACTTTTCGGGCAATTTTTGTAACGCTTGACTAAAATGGACCGAAACCCTTATTTTCTGACACAAAACCTAAAATACTGTTATAAATTTAGGAGAAGAATGCTACGAGGGTTTCCCGGTCTTTGGTTTCACCTGGACTTTTAGGCCGATTTTCTTACCACACAACAAAATATGACCGAAATCCATATTTTTGAACTAGACGATGGATAGTGTTTAAAATCTGACACGGAACCCAAAACATAATTATAAATTTAGAAGAAGAATGTTATAAGTGTCTCTTGGTCCTCGATTTCATCCAAAACCTTTCGAGCGAGTTTCATACCCCTCGACAAAAATTGACCAAAATATGAATTTTCAAACCAAACGATAGCTAGTGTTTGAAATCTTACACGAAACATAGTTATATATTAAGGAGAAGAATGCTATAAGGGTTTCCCGGTCCTCGATTTCATTTGGGCTTTTGGATCGATTTTCGTAACACTAAACAAAAATGGACCGAAATCTGTATTTTCGAACCAGAAGAGGGCTAGTGTTTGAAATTTGACGCGGAACCTAAAATAATTTTATAAATTTAGGAGAAGAATGCTATGAGGGTTTTCATGTCCTCGATTTCATTTGGACTTTTCTGGTGATTTCGTACCACCCGGAAAAATGAGACGAAATATGTTATTTTCGAACAAGATAATGGCTAGTGTTGAAATATGATGTTGTGAGGCTTTAACAAAGGACTTTGTATCAAAAACAGGGTAATTATAGGGAAACTGAATACATTAGAAATTTAGGAGAAAGAGTTCTAAAGGTCTCTCGGTCCTCGATTTCAATCTGGCTTTTCGGGCGATTTCATACACTGGACTTAAAATGGATTGAAATCCGTATCTTCGGATCGAACAATGGCTATTGTTTGAAATTGACATGGAACTAGAAGACATGGCTATTATATAGAAGAATTGAATGCATAAGGGTCTCTAGGTCCTCGATTTCGATCTGGTATTTTCGAGTGTTTCGTACCACCCGACAAATGCACAGGTTTGAATTTGACGTGAACCTAAAAACAAGTAATATTTTGGAGAGAATGCTATCAGGGAGCTCCCGGTCCTCGATTTCCTCTGGACTTTTCGAGTGATTCGTTCGTGCACCACAAAAATGAAACCGAAATCCGTATTTCGAACAAGATAAGCTGTGCTGAAATTCTGACGCGAACACGAAACTAGTTATATAATTTAGGAGAAGAAAGCTATTAGGGTCTCTGGTCCTTGGATTTATGTGGTCCTCTTAGGCGATTTTTTGTACCACACGTCAAAAATGAACTCAATCAGTTATTTTCGACAAGACAATTGTATGTTTTGAAATCAGAGGCGGAACCCGAAACTCAATTATAAAGTTTAGGAAAAGATCTATAACGGTCTCCCATCCTCGATTCATCTCTCTTTCAAGGCGGATTTTCGTATCACCCGACAAAAAATAGGCCGAAAATCTTATTTTAGAGCAGATAATGGCTACTGTTGATATCTGACGCAGGAACCGAGATCAGTTATAATTAAGTAGAAGATGCTAAGAGAATCTTCTCCCTCATTCCATCTGGAATTCGGGCAATTTTCGTACCCTTCGACAAAAATGAAGCAAAATATGTATTTTCGGACCTACCGATAGCTATTGTTTGATATCTGCCCAAGAACCCGACACACATATTAAATTTAAAGAAAATTTATAAAAGGGTTTTTCCCGGTCCTCGGATTCATTTTTGGTCCTTTCGGGCGATTTTCATACCACCCGAAAAAAATGGACCGAAATCAATATTTCCTGAACAGACGGGGGCTAGTGTTTGAAATTTGACACGGAATCTGAAACACGGTAATAAATTTTGGAGAAGAATGCTATAAGGGTTTCCCGGTCCTCGATTTGATCTGGACGTTTCGGGAGATTTTCATACCAACCGACAAAGAAGGATCGAAATCAATATTTTTCCGGGGAACCAAAACAAGGGCTTAGTGTTTGAAATTTGACGCGGAACCTGAAAAACAGTTATAAATTTTAGAGAAGAATGCTATAAGGGTCTCCCGGTCCTCGATTTCATCAGGACCTTTCGCGAGATCTTCCATACCGCTAGAC
Organism: Cicer echinospermum; assembly: GCA_002896215.2. Taxonomy (NCBI): domain Eukaryota; kingdom Viridiplantae; phylum Streptophyta; class Magnoliopsida; order Fabales; family Fabaceae; genus Cicer; species Cicer echinospermum. The sequence continues at coordinate 7,549 of PGTU02002215.1, forward strand.
TAAAATGGATTGAAATCCGATTTGCAGACCAGACGATGGCTATGTTTGAAATTTGCATGGAAACCAAATACAAAATAAATTTAAAGAAAAATGCTAAATGGACTGAAATTAGTATTTTTGAACAAAACAATGCTAGTGTTTTGAAATCCGACACGAAACATGGAACATAGTTATAAATTTAGGAGAAGAATGTTATAAGGGTTTCTTGGTCCTCGATTTCATCGCTTTTCAAGCGGTTTTACCCCTCGACATAAAAAGGACCAAAATCTATAATTTCGGACCAGACGATGGCCAAGTGTATTGAAATCTGGCGTGGACCCCTTAAATTTCAGTTATAAATTTAGAGAAGAATCTATAAGCGCGTCTCTGGTCTCGATTTCCCTGGTCCTTTTCAGGGATTTTCGTATCACCGCGACAAAAATCCTCCCTTGATTTAGCTGGACTGATGTGAAACTATTATTATGCTAGATGCATGGCTAGTGTTTGCAATCTGATGTGAATCTAAAACACTGTTATAAATTTACGAGAGAAAGGCTAAAGGGTCTCCGGTCCTCGATATCACTGGACTTTCGGGCGATTATTCGTACCACCAGAGCCAAAATGGATCGAAATCTGTATTTTTGACAAGACTGCTATGTTGAAATCGACGCGGAACCAAAACACAATTATATTTTGGAGAACTATGCTATAAGGTCTTCGGGTCCTCAATTGGATTTGTACTTTTCGGGCGTTTTCGTACCACCAGACCAAATGGACCAAATACGTATTTTTAGACCAGCTGATTGGCTTAGTGTTTGAATCTGACGCAGACCGGAAACAAAGTTATAAATTTTGGGGAAGAATGTTGTAATGGTTCACGTCCTGATTCATTTTCGACTTTTCAGACGATTCGTACCCCTCGCTAAATGAACAACTTGTATTTTCGGACCAAACGAGGCTAGTTTTTGAAATCTAGCGCGAAACCTGAATCATAGTTATAAATTTTAGAGAGGAATGCTACAAGAGTCTCTCAATCCTCAGGTTCCGTGTCAATATTCAAACACTAGCCATCGCCTGGTCCGAAAATACAGATTTTGGCATATTTTTGTCGATTGTTACGAAAATCGACCGAAACGTCCCGATGAAATCGAGGACCTGAAAACCCTTATAGCATTCTTCTTCAAAATTTAAAACTGGGTTTCAGTTTCTATGTCAAAATTCAAACACTAGCCATCGTCTTGTTCGAAAATACGGATTTCGGTCCATTTTTGTCGGATGGTACGAAAATCTTCGGAAACGTCTAGGTGAAATCCGAGACTAGGAGACCCTTATATACATTCATCTTCCATAAATTTTAATTGTGTTCGGGTTCTGCATCAGATTTCAAACGATATCCTGTCTGTGTCCGAAAATACGGAATTTTTGTCCCATTTTGGTTCTGTGGTACGAAATTCGCCAAAAAAGTCTAGATCAGAATCGAGGACCCAGATCCCCTATATAGCATTCTTCTCCAAAATTTATAACTGTGTTCAGTCCGCGTCAAATTTCAAACACTAGGCATTGTCTTGTCCGAAATACAGATTTAGGTCCAGTTGTGGTCTGTGTACGAAAATAGCCCGACAAGTCCAGTGAAATAGACGACCAGGAGACCCTTATAATCATTCTTCTCCAAAATTTATAACTGATTTTTTGGTATGCGCCGATTTTAAACATTAGCCATACGTCTGGTCCGAAAATACGTATTCCATCCATTTTATTGGGTCGTACGAAAATCCCCGAAAAGTACAATAAATCAGGACCAAAGAGACCTTACAACAATTCTTCTCCAAAATTTATATGGTGTTTCGGATTCCGATTCAGATTTCAAACACTAGCCATCATCTAGTCGAATATAGATTCAGTCCCATTTCTTTCGAGGGGTTAATAAATCGCCTGAAAACGTCTAGATGAAATCAAGGACTTGAGACTCCGATAGGATTCTTCTTCTAAATTTAATAATTTGTTTTCGGGTTCCGCCCAGATTCAAACACTAGCCATCGCCCGAAAGGTCCAGATGTGAATCGAGAACATAGATTACCCTTATAGCATTCTTCTTATAAATTTATAACTGTGTTGGGTTCCGCGTCAGATTTCAAACACTAACAATCGTCTTGTTTGAAAAATAATGGATTTCGGTTAATTGTATCTTTGCAGTGGTACGAAGTCGCCAGAAGTCTAGCTGAATCCGAGGACCGAGAGACCCCTTATATCATCTTCTCAAAATTAAACCACTTGTGTTTCCGAGTTCCGCGTGATTTCAAAAAACACTAGCCATATGTCTGGTCGAAAATACAGATTTTAGTCCGTTTTTGTAGAGGGTACGAAAATCGCCCGAAGTCCAGATGAAATAGACAGGAACACGCTTATAGAATTCTTCTCTTAAATTTATAACGAGTTCCGGTTGCTTCTCAGATTTCAATAACACTAACGACGTCTGTTCGAAAATTACTGATTTCAGCCATTTTGTCAAGTGGTACGAAAACGCCCAAAAGCCAAGTGAAATGCGCCCGAAAGTCTAGAATGAAATCGAGGCCGGAAACCCTTATGAATTTCTTATTCAAAATTTATAAATATGTATCGGGTTCCGTGGCAGATTTCAAACACTAGCTATCGTCTGGGTTCGAAAATACAGATTTTGCTTCATTATAGAGGGGTACAGAATTGCCGAAAAGTCCACATGAAAACGAGGAGAAGAAGATTCTGTAGCATTCTTCTCCTACATTTATACTGGTTTCAGTTGCGTCATATTTTCAACACTTAGCCATTGTTCTGGTCCAAAAATAGACGACATTTCGGTCCATGTTTGACCGGGTAGTACGAAATTTGCAATATAAAAGTCTAGATGAATCGAGGATCGGGAGACCCTAAAAGCATTTTCTCCAAAATTAATATAAGTGTTTCGGGTTCCACTCAAATTCAAACACTAGCCCTCGTCTGGTCCGAAAATACAGATTTGGTCCATTTTTATCTAGGGGTTTTCGAAAATTGCACGAAAATTCCAGATGAAAATCGAGGACCGAGAGACCCTTATAACATTCTTCATCTAAATTTATAATTGTGTATCGGTATCTGCTTCGGAATACAACACAAGCCTTGTGGTCTTGTCAAATTACGATTCAGTCCCATTTTAGTCGAGTGGACGAAAATCACCGATATGCCAGATGAAACGAGGACCTGGAAACCTTAAAGCTTTCTTCTCCTAAATTTTAACAGTGTTTCGAGTTCCGCGTCCGAAAATACAGATTACCGTTTATTTTTGTCGAGGGGTACCAAAATCGCCCGGAAGCGTTGAGATGATATGAGGCCGAGAGACCTTATAACATTCTCTCTTCTAAATTTAAAACTGTGTTTCGGTTCCGCGTCAGATTTAAACACTAGCCATAGTCTTTTACAAAAATACGGATTTCGGTCCATTTTAGTGGATCATATGAAAATCTCCCGAAAGTCTAGATGACTCGACGACTAGGAGACCCATGGTAGCATTCTTTTCAAAAATTTATAACTGTGTTTGGTTTCGCGCGCAGATTTCAAACATTAGCCATCGTTTGGTACGAAATACAAATTTCGGTCCATTTTTGCGAGGGGTAAGAAAATCGCCCGAAAAGACCGAAGAAATCGATGACCAAGAGACCCTTATAACCTATTCTTCTCAAATTTATAACTGAGTTTCGGTTTCCGCTTCATATTTCAACACTAGCCTCATCTTGGTCGAAAATACGGATTTCGGTCGATTTTAAGTCGGTTGGTACGAAATCACCCGAAGAAGTACTTATGATCGAGACTGGAGACTGATAGCATTGTTCTCCTAATTATTACAGTGTTTGGATTCCTGTCAGATTTCAAACACTAGCCATCGCCTGGGCCCTGTCAACAAATTTCTAACACTAGCCATCGTCTGGTCCAAAAATACGGATTTCAAACCATTTTAGTCTAGTAGTATGAAAATTGCCCGAAAAGTCCAAACCAGATGAAATCGAGGACCGGGATACCCTTATAGCATTCTTCTCCAAAATTTATAATTGTGTTTCAGGTTTTGCGTCAAATTACAAACACTAGCGATCTTCTGTTCCGGAAATACTAATTTCGGTCCATTTTTGTCGGGTGGTATGAATATCGCCTGAAAAGTCCAGATTAAATCGAGGATGGGGAAACCCTTGTAGCATTCTTATCCAAAATTTATAACTATGTGTCGGGTTTCACGGCAGATTTCAAACACTAGCTATCGTCTGGTTCAAAAATACCGATTTTGGTAGATTTTTGTTGAGGGGTACGAAAATTGGCCCGGAATAGTCCAGATGAAATCGAGGAGAAGAAGATTTCTTTGTGCATTCTTCTCCTAAATTTATAAAAATGATTCTCGGGTTCTACATCAAATTCTCAAACACTAGCCATCGTCGGTCCGAAAAATACGAATTCAGTCCATATTTGTCCGTGTACGAAAGACCAGATTTAAATCAAATAGGACTGGGAGACCCTAAGTCAATCTTCTAAAAAATATAATGTGTTTCGGGTCCACGTCAAAATTTCAACACTAGCCCCTCATCTGGCTGAAAATACAGATTCGGTCCATTTTTTGTTTAGGTGGTACGAAAATCGCCCAAAAAGTTCCAGATGAAATTGAGGACCAGAAGACTTTTATAGCATTCTTCTCCTAAATTTATAAATGTATACGGGGTTCCGCGTCAGATTTCACCAAACTAGCCATCGTCTGTTGGAAATTACGGATTTCCGTCCATTTTTATCGGGGTGTACGAAAATCACTCGAAAAGTCGAGAATAAAATCAGGATCGGTGACCCTTCAAGATTCTCTCTAAATATATTACATGTTTCTCATTTTCGGGTCAGATTTCAAACACTACCATCGTTTAGTTATCATCTGATCGGAATCTGAAACATATTATCATATTTAGGAGAAGTATGTTTAACGGTCTCTCCGGTCCTTGATTTTATGACTTTTCGGGTGATTTTCATACCACTTGACACAAAAATGCGAAATCCGTATTTTCGAACAAGATGATTGCTAGTCTTTTGAAAAATTGACACAACCCGAAACTCAGTTATATAATTTAGGGAAGAATGCATTAAGGGTCTCCCGGTCCTCGATTTTCAACTGGGCTTCTCGACGATTTCATACCACCCAACAAACATGGTCCAAAATCCGTTTTTTCGAACAAGGACAATTGCTAGTGTTAACAATCTGAGGCCGAACCCGAAACCTAAGTTATCATTTTGAGAGAGAGATGCTATGGGTCTCTCGATCCTCGATTCATCTGGACTTTTTGGGAAATTTTTGTCCTCGACCAAAATAACGAAAATCTGTATTTCGACACACGATGGCTGTTTTGATATATGACGCAAAATCGATAACACATGTTATCATATTTAGGAAGAAGAATCTTAAAGTTCTCAAGGTCCTCGTTTTATCTGGATTTTCTGCGATTCGTACCAGACTAAATGGACGAAATCCGTATTTAGAACAAAACGATGGCTTGTATTGTATTCTGACGCGGAACCCGATACACAATTATAAGTTAAGAAGAATGTACATAATGGCTTCGGTCCTTAATTTCAACTAGACTTTCGGGAAATTTTCGTACCTTCTACAAATGGACCAAATCTGTATTTTCAGACAGACGATGGCGTAGTGATTAAAATCTAACTCGAAACCAAAAAAGTATCTATTTTGGAGAAGAGAAGAGAATGGCATAAGGGTCTTCCAGTCTTGGATGTTCATCTAGATATATTCGGGTGATTTTCGTACCACCCTAACTGAATGGAAACAAATTCGTAAATTGAAACAAAACAATGGCTAGTGTTTGAATCGGTCACAGAACTCGAAACACGATTATAAATTAGGGGAAAGAATGCTATAGGTCTTTCGGTCCTCGATTTCATCTAGACTTTTAGGCGATTTTTTTACCCCTCGACAAAAAAAAAAAAGACCGAAACTCTTATTTTCGTACCAAGACGATGGCAAGTGTTTGAAATCTAGCGCAGAACCTATAAAACCAGTAATAAATTTTGGAGAAGGAATGCTATTCGGGTCTCCCAGTCCTCCACTTCATCTGGATTTTCGCGATTGATTTTCGTACCACCCTACAAAAAAATGGACCGAAATCCATATTTTCGAACAAGATGAATATTTGTGTTTTGGAAATCTGACGCGGAAACCCGAAACATAGTTATAAATTTAGGAGAAGAAATGCTATAAGGGGTCTCCCGGTCCTTGATTTCATCTTGGCTTTTTCGGAGATTTTCGTAACACCCCGACCAAAAATAGTCAGAGAATCCGTATTTCGAACAAGACATTGCTAGTGTTTGAAATCTGAGGCGAACACGAAACTTAGTTATAAATTTAGAGAGGAGAATGTATAGGTCTCTTGGTCCTCGATTTTATCTGGACTTTTCGAGGCATGGTTAGTACCACCACAAAAATGGACAATTCCGAGTTTCAGACAAAACGATAGTTAAATGTTTGGAATCTGACACGAACCGAAACAGAGTTCTCCTAATTTGGAGAAGAATGCAAAGGTCTCGTGATCGTCCGATTTTATCTGGGCTCTCGGCGACTTTTGTACCACCCGACAAAAATGGACATGGAATCGTATTTTCGAACAAGACAGTGTGGCTAATGTTTGAAATCTGAAGCGGACCCGAAACTCAGTTATAATTTAGGAGAAGATGCTATAAGGTCTCTTGGTCTCGATTTCATCTGGTATTTCAGTGCGATTTCGTAATACGACCACACAAATGGACCGAAATTTCGTATTTTCACCAGACAATGCTAGTGTTCAAATCGGCACGAACCCGAAAACTGTTTATAATTTAGGAGAAGAATTCTATAAGTGTCTCTTGTCCTCGATTTCATCTGGCTTCGGAAATTTTGCGTCCCCTCGCAAAAATGATAAATCCGCTTTTCGGACCAGACTGTTGGCTTTGTTGAAATCTAGCGCGGAACTCGAAACACAGTTATAAATTTTGGAGAAGATGCTATAAGAGTCTCCCGATCTCGATTCCATTGGATTTTTCGGGCATTTTATACGATCCAACTAAATGGACGAAATATTATTTTTTCGAAAAAAGACTATGGCTAGTGTTTGAAATCGAACGCAGACCCACACCAGTTATAAATTTTGAGAAAATGATATAGGTCTCCGGTCTTGTTTCATATGCACTTTTCGATCATTTTCGTACCAAGCCGACTAAGATGACCGAAATCCATAATTCCAAAACACTACTGGCTGTATTTCAAATTGACGCGGAAACCGAAACACGATTATAACATAGAAGAAGCATTACTAAGGGATCTTCGGTCCTCGATTCATATGAAGTTTCGGGGGAGTTTCTTATCTCTCGACAAAAATGTACCAAATCTGTATTTCAATCCCAACGAGTGGCTAGTGTTGAATCTGACGCGGAACCTGATATGTATATATATTTAGAGGAAAATGTTTAAAAGGTCTCTCGTCCTCTTTCACTAGACTTTTCGGGCGATTATTGTCACCCGATAAAAATAGATTGAAATCCATTTTTTTCGAACCCAGCGAGGCTAAGTTTTTGAAATCTGACGCAGAAGCCCGAAAATATTATAATTAAGCAAGAAGATGCTATAAGAGTCTTCGGTCCTCAATTTTATCAGGACGTTCCGGGTGGATTTTCGTACCCCACGATAAAAATGGACGAATATACGTATTTTGAACAGTATGATGATGTGTGTTTGAATCTCATGTGGTATCCGACACACATTTAATAAATTTAGAAGAAGAATGCTATACGGTCTCTCGGTTTTCGATTTCATCTGGTCTTCGGGGCGATTTCGTACCTCCTCGACAAAAATTGGACCAATATCTATATTTTCTGACTAGACGATGGCTAGTGTTGGAAATCTGAATGGACCTAAAACACGTTATCATTAGGAAAAGATGCCTATTAAGGTTCTCGGTCCTCGATCTCATCTGACTTTTGGGGAGATTTTGTACACACGACAAATATGGATCGAATCTGTATTTTCGAACAGACGATGCGTAGTATTTGAAGTCTGACGCAGATCCTGAACATAGTTATAAAATTTAAAGAATGCTTAAGGGTTTCTTGGTCTCGATTTCATACTGACTTTCGGCATTTTCAAACCACCAGACTAAATTTGACCAATTCGTATTCGAAGATAGACGATGGCTAGGGTTTGAAATTTGACAAGGAACCCGAAACACAATTAATAAATATTAGAAGATTAATGCTAAAAGGGCTCTCGTCCTCGATTTCATCTAGACTTTTCTTGCGATTTTTGTAAACCCTCGATTAAAAAATGGACTTAAATCTGTATTTCGGACCAGAGTTTGGGCTAGTGTTTTGAATCTACGCAGAACTCGTGTTAGGAATAATGACCTCTGTTAAGTTCAAAGATATGAGAGTTATTAAACAAATTATCAAAGATCGGTAGCGGGAATATATCCAGGGGCAATGATTTACACAGTTGCAAATATATCAATATATGAGAATTGGAAACAATGTTTAATTCAGAATGTAATCAAGACATAAAATCATTAATTCATCATTCAAGAATACGCATTTATGTAATATCAAAAATAAAGAGTAGGGATAAGAAAACAAGTGCACCAAGATTTACTGGCTTCAGCTTACCAAGATTATACTGAAATCCAACAAGATTTCAGCTTTTCCAATAGAATGAATTGGAGAACTTTTTACAGATTGTCCAGCTTCCACAAAGCCTATCAATCTAAACTCACTCATCTGTTTTCTAAACCACCTAACCTTGGAGTTAATCGCGCTAACTCTACAAGATCTAGGAGAAGCTTCTTCTTGATGATCTCACACCAACAAAGATAACTACAAATTTCCTTACTGATTTTAAACCTTCAAATACAGAAAATTGTCTTTTTAAAGAATTAAAGAATATCATGACTTTGACTCAATCAAGAATAGCATCTCACACAAAAAAGTATTTCCAATGGATATTTTGTGTGTTGTAAAACATTTCTCTCAAATTGTATATCAAGTTATTCAAATGTTATCAAAAAGTTTTCCAAAGATATGAAAGGTTTTTTTTAAAAGTGATTGAATCCTCTTATATATATTCAAAAAAACATCAGGAAAAATCAATTGCTCAATCGATTTTTATTAATGTTTTAAGCTAGGTAATCGATTTGTCCAATCGACCTTTCGTATGTCTTGTTTTTTCCCGAATCTTGAACATATAGCATGTCGATTTGCCTAATCGATCTTTTATACATATAATCAGACTAATACTAATGATTATATCGAGATCGAATTGAGTAATCGATTATAGGTGTTTTGTCAAAAACAACGTGATCAAAACAATCGATTGCTCAGTCGACTTCATAATCACAGTCACAATCGTCTTGGTAATGGTTGATCCTTTCTGTACTTCAACATTTAGCTTTTAATCGATTCGTCAATGATTGTGCTGATCACAGTGACTCAGACTTTTACGTCAATGGATTTTGCCAATCGATTGTGCTTGGTTACAGAACCTCAACTATTTGTTCAAAATCAATGTGCCAATCGATTTTTCAAAGTGGTTCTGATAAATGATTAACTGACAATCGATTGCCACACCTTGTAAGTTTTAAAGAATTCTAATTCAATTGATGTCCCAATCGATTTGTTCATCACAATACTCGATTCTGTTAAAAACTTTGTCACAATCGATTTGTCAATCGATGATTCAATAAATGGTTGTTTCTGTGATTTCAAATCGATTGTCAATGGATGTTCCAATCGATTGTCTAATTGATTGGATTAGCCCAGTACTCAGGTTTCACTAAAAACCTTAACGTAATCGATTGCCAATCATCATGAGTTTGAAAACTTTTGTTCTGAGTCAGACATCGATTGTCTATAATTATTCATCAATTGACTTTTGTTGTTGTTTTATATCATTGGCAAAGACCTTAGAATATGAGAAACATAGATAGTTCTACTACACTAACTACTATGACACCTAATTACACTACACACCATATGCATCTTTCTCAGATATCGCAACTTTGGTTGATTTCCTGAGTTGCAAGTTTTGTTCCAAGTGTATGGTGCTGCTTGTTTGCCCTGAAATGTCTTCTCAATTCAATCATTATCAATCAAATATTTCATAGTACTGTATGTGGGATTTAAATCAAAACCATGATCAGGGAAGCTCGATGACTTTACAAACTCCCCTTTTTTGATTTAATGACAAACACACAGTTTAACCTTGAGATTTATTTCAAAATCTCCCCTGAGTTTTGGAATGTATGATACATGTCAAAAAAATGAGCACACATGTTATCATATAACCAAATAGGGTACATTATATGTATCAGAATGCAATGTATCATATATCAAAGTTGTATTCAACAGAGTAATACCACATCGCGCTCAATATCATATCGCAATATCATTATTAGAGCATTTGATATCAAGCTATCAGATCATATATCAGACATTTCATGATAAAATTATAAGTCTAGTTCAGAGCAATAAGTCTCATTTGATACCATCATGTATGTAATATCACAAGTTAACCAATTCCCCTTTTGTCATTTATTACAAAAAGAAATACAAGAGAGAGATGATTAATAATAAGAAACATAAGAATATACAAAAAAATTACAAAAACAGCATCAACAATACCTAGACATGACAATCAACAAAGAAACCAAATCCTAGTCAACTAATCTAGAGGTTGTCTCATTATTATCAGCGCGGAGAAGAGAGTCGTGTTGTATTAACCTCAGCAAGTGTTCTCCTACCATGAGGTTCAGAGCTATCTAGGTTTGGGTGGTTTTGATCTGCTGTTGATTGCCTTCCAATTCTCGAGCAAGTCTTCAAAAACATTTGAGCCCCAAGTGCTCCACATCTTGAACAAAAGGAGTTCAAAGTTGATTTGGAGCTTTCAAGAGAGCTTCCACCCTTGGCTTGTGGGGAGGCCTGAGATTCCATCAGCTCAGCAGTTTAAGCCATACTTCAGTGATCTCGTTGGTTCAGTTGGTTGGGGCTCTTGGTTGGCTTGATCAGCACTTGGTTGTGTGTGAATCAGTAGTCGGCTGAGCTCTACTCAGATGTCGTGATGCCGCTTCAGTTGCATTTTGGTTAACTATTGATTCACCAAATGTGAGAGTGGTTTGGACAGATTCTCATTGCCCGAGAGACACCTTGAAATGCTCAGAACTTCGTAACTCAGTTGGGGGATAGGGAGCAGGTGTTGCCTTGTGCTGATTCGATCATATTCGCAGCACGATCCAGGCCCAGCTCATCCTGAGGGCTTTTCGGTTTGTACAAGTCCCCATAGCGAGGCAGGATATCCACCGCGTGTACAACTGCGTGATGGCCGCGGCGAGGTACTAAGCCATGTTTAGACGTACATGAGCATCCGGTGATGAACCTTCATTGACCTTCGTTTGGAGGATACTCTCTCAACAAATCCTTCGATCTCAGTTCATGTGTGGTCCGCATGCCTGTCACTTATGATTCCCAATCCTCATCATCAAGAGGCATCTTCTGGCTCTTTCCATCCAATGGTTGACGAAGAATGGTAAACCAGCTGCTTAGAGAAATTCGTCAACTCATTGAAATTCTCTTGCCCTTGACCTTCAGCAGTGAACCCAGTTTTGGTTATCTTAAAGTGGATAAAAAATCTCTTATTACTAGCGACGTAATTTCCAGAGAGCAAGAAAGGAAATTACCAATCCGTGAATCTCAATGGTTTTGCGAAGGTAAACACATTAATCAATATGTGAATCCAAGTCCTCGCCTCTTGGATTTTTCTTTTCAGAAGGAAGAAGGTAGAGAGGTGCTTCAAGCTTGTTATCTTTAGAAGCAGGACTTCTTTGTTGAGGCGAATCCTCTTTTTCTTCTGGGGTAGCTCCCTTCATAGCATCACCCATAAAGTTTACTTAGTGGGAGGAGCCTTCCTCTTTTAGTAGGTTCTGAGAAGTAGCAACAGCCTTTCCCTGTGTCCTTAGCCAATACCTTTGAGTAGGTATGGAAACTCTTTTGGCTGAGGTGAGGAGGTGGAGTGAAGTGTTCTTCCACTTGATGTAGAGAAACGAATCTAGTTGAAATTGATTTGGAATGAGATGAGGGACGCCTTGCAGTTTGGTTAACGCTGCCATTGTAGTTTGTAGATAGAAGATTGTTGAGATGATTGACTGAGAAGGATTAGATGCCAGAAAAAATTGAGTATTAGTGAGAAAACTGAGTGCAGAGGGTGAAAATGGGTAGAAACGATTTAGGTTTATATAGAGAACTGTTCGAATCGATTTCCCATCGATTTTTTTTACTTCTGGTTTACCAATCCATTGACCCAATCGATAGGGTTACCGTTGTTTGAAAAGTAGTCCATTACACGCCACTTCACGCTACTACATTATTTCGTCAATAGACATCTTGTAAATCGATTTCCCAATCGATTCGTAATTGGATCCTTCTTTACTAAATCGATGTCCAAATCGTTTCCTCTTATGTCAGAAAACTCAAATTTCAACTCGATTTCCAAATCGAGTTCACATAAGTGGTAGGTCCAAAACAGGTTGATCCAATCGATGCTCGGGTTTGAGTTTGAAAACCTCAATTTTGTGTGATGACCTTAACCAAATAATCGAGTTCTCCAAATCGATTCTTTAAAAGATTTTCAATCGTCTATAATCGATTTCCAATCATTCGAGGTAACAAATCTTCAGCATCTGACTCTGGTATATAATCGATTCAGTGTTTGTGGACATAGAGAAATAAACAACTAAGTCAGAATCCCGATTATGCAAGTCGATTAAGCGTGTTTCCCATTTGACAATTTAGAAACACTGTGCATCTAAATCGATTTATTACAACCGATTTTGTAATGTAGTTTTCACTACTGGCCACAGGTAATGTGATTTAGCAAGTGCGATTTTGTCATATGGATCAGATTTTCATTGAATCTATAATACCAGTTTCATTCTATAAAGAAGAAACTGTCCTTTGGCAAGACTTTGGTGAAATATCAGCCAACTGATCAGGTTGTATTGAATATTCAAGCTTGATCTTACCCTGTGATATTGATCCCTAATGATGAGATGCCTAATCTCTATAGCTTGGTTCTAGTGGCATGACGGGTTTCTTATGATATTAAATAGCACTAAGTATTATCACAACATAATGGGCAACTGTACCTTAAGATCAACACCAAAAATCAGAGAGGTAGTTGCTGCATCAAAGAATCTGTGCACAACAGCTACCAGCAGCTACGTACTCAGCTTCAGCAGTTGAGAGTGCAAACATTTGTTTTGTTTCTTGCTATGCCAGAAACAAGAGAGTTTCCCTAGTAGTGTGGCAAGTACCAGATGTACTCTTTCTGTCCAATTTGGCAGCCAGCAAATCATAATCAGAATACCAACTAGTGCAAAGTAGATCCCTTAGGATACCACAAACCTAAGATTTTTGGGTTCCTATTAAGATATCTAAAAACCCTTTTGACTGCACTTGATGGGATTCTTTTGGATTGGCTTGGTATCTAGCACACATGCACACACTAACATAATGTCTGGTCTACTAACTGTAAGGTAATAGTAAGGATCCATATCATGCCTCTAAACAAAAGTCATATCTACAGCTTTTCCTTTCTCATCTCTATCTAAATGGCAAGCTTGACTCATAGGTGTATCAATGGATTTAAACTTATCAAAACCAAAACTTCTTTAAAAGATCATTTACAGTATTTGGTTTGCTTAGGAAAATGCCATTCTTGCTTTGCTTAATTTGAAATCCCAAGAAGTAAGTTAATCTCCCATCATGGACATTTCAAAATTTTCCGTTCATTGTATTTTCAAATTCTTTGCAAAGCTTATGTTTGTTGTCCAAAGATATGTCTTCAACATAAATTTGACCAATGAATGTCTTTCCCTTGTCTTTTGATAAAAAGTGTCTTATCTCCATTTCCCCTTGAAAATTTTCTTGTAAGAAGAAATTGGCTTAAGCTTTTCATACCAAGTTCTTGGAGCTTGTTTCAAGCCATATAGGGCTTTTTTCAGTTTAAACACATGATTGGAAGCTTAGGATCTTCAAAACCACGTGTGTTTGACTCACGGAGACCTCCTCTTTGGATGTCTCCATTTAAAAAGGCACTTTTAACATCCATTTGATAAAGTTTAAAGTCCATTATACATGCATAAGCAAACAGGATTCTAATGGCTTCTAGTCTAGCTACTGGGCATAGGTTTCATCATAGTCTATTCCCTCTTCTTGGTTGTAACCCTTGGCCACTAACCTAGCTTTATTCCTAGTAATTACACCATTCTCATCCATTTTGTTTCTAAACACCCACCTAGTTCCTTATGACATGTTTATCTTCTGGTTTTGGAACTAGTATCCACACTTTGTTTCTCTCAAACTGATTGAGCTCTTCTTGCATGGCAACTATCCAGTCATGATCCATAAGAGCTTCCTTTATGTTCTTTGGGTTCTATTTGAGATACAAAGGTTGTGAAGTTACATAGAATTCTCTTAGGGATTTTCTAGTGGAAACTCCTTTTGAGATCTCTCCAATAATGTTGTCTATGGGATGGTTTTTGATAAACTTCCATTCCTTAGGTAAATCACCTTCCCTAATAGGTTCTACACAATCAATATTGGTTGGAGGTACAGGTTCATTAGGTTCTATTGGTTCAGATTCTACAATATCATCCAAAGAATTATCAACTATAGGAGGAGTGTTGTTCATGTTTTCAGCAAACATTTCATAAAACTTTACATGAACAGGTTCCTCTGTAGTTTTGGTTCTCTTATGTAGATTCTATAAGATACCCTCATCTGCCTTAGGATCAAACTTACCTAGATGTTCTTTGCCATTGTTTAACACAAAGCACTTGCATCCAAAGACCCTAAAGTAAGAGATATTTGGTTTTCTACCCTTGTATAACTCATAGGGAGTTTTTTCTAAGTATTGCCTTATATGAACTCTATTCACTACATGTGTGGCAGTGTTTATAGCATCAGCCCAGAAATACTTAGGAAGATTTGAGTCTTTAATCATAGTTCTAGCTAGTTCCTCTAAAGACCTATTCTTCCTTTCTACTACTCCATTTTGTTGTGGAGTTCTAGGGCTGAGTATATATGGTGAATTCCATTCTGTTCACAGTAAGAATTAAAGGAATCATTCTGGAATTCTCCACCATGATCACTCTTGATGGATATAATTTTCTGGTTCTTCTCATTTTGAACTAAATTTGCAAAATCTTTTGAAAATAAAGAAGGCCTCACTCTTGTGAGTCAGAAAAAATGTCCAAGTATACCTAGAGTAATCATCTACTAACACATAACCATACAAGTTTCCTCCAAAACTTCTAACCTGAGATGGACCAAAAAGATCCATATGTATCAACTGTAAGACCCTATTGGTTTGAACTAAGTCTATAGGGGGGAAAGAAGACTTAACTAGTTTACTATTCTCACAGGAGTCACACAACCTATCCTTAGAGAATTTTCTATTTGGGAGTCCTAGTACTAACTGCTTACTAACTAGTTTGTTCAAGTGGTCCATATGAATATGAGCCACTCTCTTATGCCATAACCAGTTCTCATCAGCATTAGATAATAAGCAACATATATCATTTGCAGGTAAGGAATCAAAATCTATCATATAAATGTTGTTAACTCTTTTACATGCCAATTTCATGCCTTTAACTTCCCTATGCTCAAGTGTACAAGACAGAGAAGTAAAGTGTACCTGAAATCCTTTGTCACACAGCTGACTAATGCTTAGTAAATTGTGTTTCAAACCTTCGACGAATAAAACGTCTTTGATAACAGCAGTTGATTTGCTTCCTATATCTCCAATGCCTAGGATCTTCCCTTTGTTATTGTCACCATATTTGACAAATTCACCATCCTTTAAGTTCAGAGACAAGAATTTTGACTTGTCTCCAGTCATATGCTTGGAACATCCACTGTCTAGATACCATGAATGAGTCCTGGATGTCAAGCATATTTGCAAAAAGTAATTCAAGTTTTGGTTTTAGGTACCCAATTCAAATTGGGTCCTGGAGGGTTAGTTTCAAATACTTGTGTCTTAACTTTCCAAATCTGTTTCCATCCTCTGTTTGCCATTTTTTTCAGTTTTACAATTAAATACTTTATGACCCTTTTTACAACAAAAGTGGCATAAAATAGCAGAGGATGAATTCTGATTTGGTTTAGTGAAGATATCATGCATATGCTTAGATCTAACAAGCTTCTTATTCTTTTTAACATTCATGTTTTGTCTATAGCCAAGTCCAGATTTAACATTTAGATTTCTTTGGTTTCCAAGAAGCATATCTAAATTGTTTTTACCACTATTGAACTTATCTAAATCACATTTCAATGCATATGTTTCCTTTTTCAGATTTTCATTTGTGTCTTTAAGAGACTCATGTTTCAAATTAATCTCATCATACAACATGCACTTTTCTTCTAACAGTTTCTTAGTACTAATTAACTGTTTGATTACATTAACATATTCATCATGCAGTTCATTGAATGCGTCATTTAATTCATCATAAGAAGGATTGGATTTAGAACTTACCTCACTATCAGAATCTGATTCTGTGTTGGCCATTAGACAAAGATTAGCTTCTTCATCTTCTGAAGATGCTGATGACTCTTCATCATTATCGTTCCAGGCAATGTAGGCTCTTCTGGTCTTAGGAGGTGGTCGATTGCCTTTAACCTTTGAAGTCTTATTTCTGTTTTGCAATTGGAAGCACTCAGATTTTACATGTCCTGTCTTCCCACACTCAAAGCAAGTTATCTTGCTGTCACGAGTCTTTGAGCTTGAGGGCTTTCTTGGCTTGCTATCTTTCTTTTTCATAATTTTTTGATTTTCTGACAAGTAGTCCAAGTTCTGAATCTTCATCAGTCTCACTATTTGAATCTTCAGTGCAAATTTCTTGTTCAGACTTTGTTTGATGTGCTTGAACTTTAAGAGACAACCCTTTTCTTTTTCTGTCGGTTTGTTCAGCTTCACTCAGTCTGTGCAGTTCCATCTCATGCTCTCTTAATTTTCCAAATAGTGTGGCAATTGACATGCTACCAAGGTCTTTTGATTCTGCTATGGCAGTGATTTTTGGCTGCCACTTTCTGGTCAAACATCTCACAACCTTGTTGATTTGTTGCTCATTGTCAATCACCTTACCAAGAGCATTTAGATTGTTGACAATGTGAGTAAATCTTGTCTGCATATCATTGACAGATTCCTCTTTCTTCATGTTGAACAGCTCATACTCATGCATTAATGTGTTGATTCGGGCTCTTTTTACATCTGTTGTTCCTTCGTGCGTTTGTTGCAAAGTGTCCCACATCTCTTTGGTAGTTTTGCAGTTAGACACTCTAAAGAATTCATCAGCGCTTAAGGCAGAGGTAATAATGTTTTTGGCCTTAGCATTGTATCCAACCGTTTTCTTGTCATCCTCAGACCAATCTGATCTGGGCTTAGGAATTGTTGATTCACCTGTGCCAGCTAGGGTTGGTACAAAAGGACCATCTATAACAGCTTCAAGAACGTCAAGGCTACATGCTTCGAGAAAGATCAGCATCCTCTCCTTCCAATACATGTATGCTGCTCCATTGAATGCAGGAGGCCTTGTCAATGATGCCCCTTCTCCAAGAAAATCTGCAGAGGACATTTTATCTTTTATGACAGTTAGTCTACAAAAAGAACAAGCTCTTGATGCCAATGTTAGGAATAATGACCTCTGTTAGTTCAAAGATATGAGAGTTATTAAACAAATTATCAATGATCGGTAGCAGAATATATTCAAGAGCAATGATTTACAGAGTTGCAAATATTATCAATATATGAGAATAGAAACAATGCTTAATTCAGAATGTTAATCAAGACATAAAATCATTAATTCATACATTCAAGAATATGCATTTATGTAATATCAATAAAGAGTAGGGATAAGAAACAAATGCACCAAGATTTATACTGGTTCAGCTATCAGTTTGATAGCCTACATCCAGTCCTGAAATCCAACAAGATTTCAGCCGTTTCCCAATAGAATGAATTGAGAACGTTTTACAGATTGTCCAGCTTCCTCCAAGCCTATCTATCTAACTCACTCACTCTTGTTTCTATACCACCTGATCCTTGGAGTTAATCGCCAAACTCTCACAAGATCCAAGTGAAGCTTCTTCTAGATGATCTCACACCAACAAAGATAACTACCAGTTTCCTTACTGGATTTCTAAACCTTCAATTACAGAAAATTGTCTTTCTCAAAGAATTAAAGAATATCAAGACTTTGACTCAATCACAATAGTATCTCACACAAAAAGTATTTAACCAATGGATATTTTGTGTGTTGTAAAACCTTTCTCTCAAAGTGTTTATCAAAGTTATTCAAATGTTATCAAAAGTTTCCAAGGGTTATGAAAAAGTTGTTTCAAGTATTATGAAAAAAAGATTTAATCTGCTTATATATATTCAGAAAAACACCAGGATAATCGATTGCTCAATCGATTTTATAATGTTTTAAAGCTAGCTAAATCGATTGCCCAATCGACTTTCGCATGTCTTGTTTTTTCTTGAATCTTGAACATATAAGCATGAATCGATTTGCCAATCGATTTGTTTAATACATAAATCAGAACTGATACTATGATTGTATCAAAATCGATTGAGTAATCGATTATAGGTGTTTTGTTCAAACAACGAGATTAAAACAATCGATTGCTCAGTCGAGTCATAATCAGAGTCATAATCGATTTGGCAATGAGCTGAATCCTTTCTGTAACTTAAACATTAGCTTCAATCGATTCGTCAATCGATTGTGCTGATCACAGTGACTCAGACTTTTACATCAATCGATTTTCCAATCGATTGTACTGATCAAAGTGACTCAGTCATTTATGTCAATCGATTAGCCAATCGATTGTGCTTGTTACAGAACCTCAGCTATTTTGTCGAAATCAATGTGCCAATCGATTTATTCAAAGTGGTTCTGATAAATGATTAACTGCAATCGATTGCCTAATCGATTGCCACAAACTTGTAGTTTAAGAAATCTAATTCAATTGATGTCCCAATCGATTTTTGGGATCACAAAACTCATTCCTGATTTAAAAACTTTTTCACAATCGATTTGTCAATCGATTGATTCAATAAATGGTTGTTTCTGTGATTTGCAAAATTGATTGCTCAATAGATGTCCCAATCGATTGTCCAATTGATTGGATTAAGCCCACAACTCAAGTTTCACTAAAAACCTTTAACTAATTGATTGCCCTATCGATTCATGTAGTGAAAACTCTGGTTCTAAGTCAGACAAACGATTGCCCAATTGATTCATCAATTGACTTTATTAGTTTATTGATTTATATTCATTGGCAAAGACTTAAGTATGAGACCATAGTGATTAGTCTACCAAACTAACAACTATGACACCTAATTACACTACACAAATCTGCATCTTTCTCAAGCATATCTTCCAACTTTGGTTGATTCCTTGAGTTGCAAGCTTTGGTTCCAAGTGTATGGTGTCTGCTTGTTTGCCTGAAATGTTTCTCAATTCAAATCATTGGATCAATCAAATATTTCATGTGTACTGTATGTTTGGGAATTAAATCAAAAACATGATCAGGGAAGCTCATGACTTACAATGTTTGTGTCATTGGAATAACATTTAATTCATTTTTCTCTACCCTAAGCTTATTCTAGTCCAATTAGGGTTTTTAACAATTCTTGTGCATCCAATAAGTTATATCGTGCCATTGGATGAACATTTCGGTCATTTTCGTCCTCCCTAATTATTCTAGTACGATTCGGGTTTTTAACCTATCTTGTCCAACCAATAGGTGTGTTTGTGTCATTGGAATAACATTTAATTCATTTTCGTCCTCCTTAAGCTTATTCTAGTCCAATTAGGGTTTTTAACCAATCTTGTGCATCCAATAAGTTATATTGTGTCATTGGATGAACATTTAGGGCATTTTCGTCCTCCCTAGGCTTATTCTAGTACCATTAGCGTTTTTAACAAATCTTGTCCAACCAATAGGTGTGTTTGAGTCATTGGAATAACATTTAATTCATTTTCGTCCTCCCTAAGTTTATTCTAGTCCAATTAGGGTTTTTAACCAATCTTGTGAATCCAATAATTTATATTGTGTCATTGAATGAACATTTAGCTCATTTTCGTCCTATCTAGGCTTATTCTAGTATGATTAGGGTTTTTAGCCACACTTGTCCAACCAATAGGTGTGTTTGTGTCATTGGAATAACACTTAGGTCACTTTCGTCCTCCCTAAGCTTATTCTAGTACGATTAGGGTGTTTAACCAATCTTGTGCATCCAATAAGTTCATTTGTATCATTGGATTAACATTTTGGTCATTTTCGTCCTCCCTAGGCTTATTCTAGTATATTTAGGGTTTTTAACCAATCTTGTGCATCCAATAGGTGTGTTTGTGTCATTGGATTAATATTTAGGTCATTTTCGTCCTCCCTAGGCTTATTATAGTCCAATTAGGGTTTTTAACAAATCTTGTGCATCCAATAAGTTCATTTTTGTCATTGGATTAACACTTAGGTCATTTTCGTCCTCCCTAAGCTTATTCTAGTCCAATTAGGGTTTTTAACCAATCTTGTGCATCTAATAAGTTCATTTGTATCATTGGATGAACATTTTGGTCATTTTCGTCCTCCTTAGGCTTATTCTACTACATTTATGGTTTTTAACCAATCTTGTGCATCCAATAGGTGTGTTTGTGTCATTGGATTAATATTTAGATCATTTTCATCCTCCCTAGGCTTATTATAGTCCAATTAGGGTTTTTAACCAATCTTGTGCATCCAGTAAGTTCATTTGTGTCATTGGATTAACATTTAGGTCATTTTCTAATTAGGGTTTTTTAACCAATCTTGTGCATCCAATAAGTTATATTGTATCATTGGATGAACATTTAGGTCATGTTTGCCCTCCCTAGGCTTAGTCTAGTACGATTAGGGTTTTTAACCACACTCTTGTCCATCCAATAGGTGTGTTTTGGTCATTGGAATAACATTTAGGTCATTTTCGTCCGTCCTAAACTTATTCTAGTCCAATTAGGGTTTTTAACTAATCTTGTGCATCGAATAAGTTAATTTGTGTCGTTGGATGAACATTTAGGTCTTTTTCGTCCTCCCTAGGCTTATTCTAGTACGATTAGGATTTTTAACCAATCTTGTCCAACCAATACGTGTGTTTGTGTCATTGGAATAACATTTAAATCATTTTCGTCCTCCGTAGGCTTATTCTTGTCCAATTTATGGTTTTTTACCAATCTTGTGCATCCAATAAGTTATATTGTGTCATTGGATGAACATTTAGGTCATTTTCGTCCTCCCTAGGCTTATTCTAGTACCATTAGAGTTTTTAACCAATCTTGTGCATCCAATAGTTGTGTCATTTGTGTCATTGGAATGAACATTTAGGTCATTTTCGTCCTCCCTAGGTTATTCTAGTCCAATTAGGGTTTTTAACCAATCTTGTGAATCCAATAATTTCATTTGTGTCATTGAATGAACATTTAGGTCATTTTCGTCCTCCCCTAGGCTTATTCTAGTACCATTAGGGTTTTTAGCCAAACTTGTGCATCCAATAGGTGTTTTTGTGTCAATTGGATAACATTTAGGTCATTTTCGTCCTCCCTAGGCTTATTCTTGTACAATAAGGGTTTTTAACCAATCTTGTGCATCCAATAAGTTCATTTGTGTCATTGGATGAACATTTAGGTCATTTTCGTCCTCCCTAGGCTTATTCTAGTCATTTAGGGTTTTTAACCAATCTTGTGCATCCAATAGGTGTGTTTGTGTCATTGGATTAACATTTAGGTCATTTTCATCCTCCCTAGGCTTATTATAGTCCAATTAGGGTTTTTAACCAATCTTGTGCATCCAATAAGTTCATTTGTGTCATTGGATGAACATTTAGGTCATTTTCGTCCTCCCTAGGCTTATTCTTGTATGATTAGGGTTTTTAACCAATCTTGTCCAACCAATAGGTGTGTTTGTGTCATTGGAATAAAATTTAATTCATTTTCGTCCTCCCTAGGCTTATTCTTGTCCAATTAGGGTTTTTAACCAATCTTGTGCATCCAATAAGTTAATTTGTGTAATTGGATTAACATTTAGGTCATTTTCGTCCTCCCTAGGCTTATTCTTGTACAATTAGGGTTTTTAACCAATCTTGTGCATCCAATAAGTGTCATTTGTGTCATTGCATTAATATTTAGGTCATTTTTCGTCCTCCCTAGGCTTATTCTAGTCCAATTAGGGTTTTTAACCAATCTTGTGCATCCAATAAGTTCATTTGTGTCATTGGATGAACATTTAGGTCATTTTCGTCCTCCCTAGGCTTATTCTAATACAATTAGGTTTTTAACCAATCTTGTGCATCCAATAAGTTCATTTGTGTTATTGGATGAACATTTAGGTCATTTTCGTCCTCCCTAAGCTTATTCTTGTCCAATTAGGGTTTTTAACCAATCTTGTGCATCCAATAAGTTGTTTGTGTCATTGGATGAACATTTAGGTCATTTTCGTCCTCCCTAGGCTTATTCTTGTCCAATTAGGGTTTTTAACCAATCTTGTGCATCCAATAAGTGTGTTTGTGTCATTGGAATGAACATTTAGGTCATTTTCGTCCTCCCTAAGCTTATTCTAGTCCAATTAGGGTTTTTAACCAATCTTGTGCAATCAATAAGTCCAATGAACATTTAGTTTTTCATTCTTGTATGATTAGGGTTTTTAACCAATCTTGTGTGTGTTTGTGTCATTGGATGAACATTTAGGTCATTTTCGTCCTCCCTAGGCTTATTCTTGTCCAATTAGGGTTTTTAACCAATCTTGTGCATCCAATAATTTTCATTTGTGTCATTGGATGAACATTTAGGTCATTTTCGTCCTCCCTAGGCTTATTCTTGTCCAATTAGGGTTTTTTAACCAATCTTGTGCATCCAATAAGTTCATTTGTGTCATTGGATGAACATTTAGGTCATTTTCGTCCTCCCTAGGCTTATTCTGTCATGTCCAATTAGGGTTTTTAACCAATCTTGTGCATCCAATAAGTTCATTTGTGTCATTGGATGAACATTTAGGTCATTTTCGTCCTCCCTAGGCTTATTCTAGTCCAATTAGGGTTTTTAACCAATCTTGTGCATCCAATAAGTTCATTTGTGTCATTGGAATAACATTTAGGTCATTTTCGTCCTCCTAGGCTTATTCTTGTCCAATTAGGGTTTTAACCAATCTTGTGCATCCAATAAGTTCATTTGTGTAATTGGATAACATTTAGGTCATTTTTCGTCCTCCTAGGCTTATTCTTGTCCAATTAGGGTTTTTAACCAATCTTGTGCATCAATAAGTTCATTTGTGTCATTGGATTCCCCTAGGCTTATTCTAGTCTTAGGGTTTTTTAACCATTCTTGTGCATCCAATAAGTTGTTTGTGTCATTGGATGAACATTTAGAAATCTTGTTTTTATCCAATAAGTTCATTTGTGTCATTGGATGAACATTTAGGTCATTTTCGTCCTCCCTAGGCTTATTCTTGTACCATTAGGGTTTTTAACCAATCTTGTGCATCCAATAAGTTCATTTGTGTCATTGGATGAACATTTAGGTCATTTTCGTCCTCCCTAGGCTTATTCTAGTCCAATTAGGGTTTTTAACCAATCTTGTGCATCCAATAAGTTCATTTGTGTCAATTGGATGAACATTTAGGTCATTTTCGTCCTCCCTAGGCTTATTCTAGTACAATTAGGGTTTTTAAACCAATCTTGTGCATCCAACCAATAGTTGTGTTTGTGTCATTGGAATAACATTTAATTCATTTCGTCCTCCCTAGCTTATTCTATACAATTAGGGTTTTTAACCTATCTTGTGTTAAGTTTATTGGAAACATTTGGTCATTTCGTCCTCCCTATGCTTATTCTTGTGGGTTTTTAACCATCTTGTGCATCCAATAGGTTGTTTGTGTCATTGGATGAACATTTAAGTCATTTTCGTCCTCC
>PGTU02002216.1:0-10957 GCA_002896215.2 Cicer echinospermum
TTTTTTTATAAGCTTCAATACCATGAAGAAACTTTTCAATAATCTTTGGTGATAAATTAGCCAAATCCTCAAACCACCATTCTTTGTTGGAAAAACTTGATGACTTAATAATCTTTGGAGAAAAAGTGATTCTCTTCACAAATTCACTTTCAGGAGAAGAAGTGATTAAATTAAAATCAGAATTTTGTGACAACTTTGCTAATAGTGCACAAATAATCTTCTCCAAAAGACCATAGCTATTTGCATATGCAAAAAATATCTCACAATCAAAACTTTTGAGACTTAATAAAATTTCATTCCATTTCCAATCATAGATTCCTTCAAGAAATTTGTGTGTTTGTTGCAGAGATTAGTGTTGAAGAATTCTTCATTCATTTTCAAGATAAATTGCACACATTGGAGGAGTTAAGAACATTGGAAACATTGATGTTGATTTCCATTCGTTGTAACAAAATCTAAAACTAGTTCCAAATCCATATGGTCCTAAGGGAAATCATATATCAATATGCTCACGTTCTTATATGACATCTTCTCTTTTCTTCATTCAATATTTTCTTCAATTTTCACAATATCTTGATATCAACTTCTGCAAAACAAATTTATTGATTCACCTTAGACATTAGATCTTCATTATTTTTCTTTTAATCTAAACAAGAATTACTACTAGATTAGAAAATAATAAATAAAAGTGCATAAAGTCTTTAGAATATATACCTTGTTGAAAAGAAATATTTTCCTCATCATTAATGTTGATTTGCAAGTCACACAATTTTTGACATAGCTGCTACTTCTGTATTTGACAAAGATAGATGAAATTGTTATATGGTATTGCAAAATTGAAAATGATTATAATATATATGAACCGGAAATGGTTATAATATATATAGAATTTAATTAATTATATTACTGCGATTTACTATTTTAATATTAAAAAATATTTAATTTTTATACATAATCATATTTAAATAATAAAAAAATACATAATTATAATATATTTATTGCAGATTTTGGAACTCCTATTTTAGTTGAATCACGAAAATAGTTTTCATTTTGTTTCTCTTCAGTTTTGTCTCCTAAACAGAAATTTTTGGTCTAAAAACTTGATAAAAATGTATTTTTTGCGCTTATTTAATCACATCATACATCAGGATCTCGTTGCATGCAACAATTGTACTAGAGATTTATTTTATAAAATAGTTTGAGTGACTTAAAAAAAAACACGACATATTCATCAAATTTTACATCAAAATTCTATTTGAGGACCAAAACTGAAAAGATATAAAAATGAAGAAACTAGTTTCATAATTCAGCTATAATAGGAAGGACAAAAAACTGTAATTAAACCTTATAATTACAATGTAGTGATAATATAAAATATTTTTACAAACTCATTACATATAAATTAATAATTGTATATAGTAGTCAAGTATGAAAAATCTTACCCTATCCATTGCAAAATATAGTTTTTTAATATTTTTATATGGAAAGAGAGTGTGTCATGTCAAGTCAAGTCTCTATCAACTGTGAACTACGGCGTTTAAAATTAGCACAGTACCTAGTTGCCTATATCTAATAATTATTTTGACCCAAATATTCACTTTTTTATTGTCTTTCTTCCTTCTTAATATAATATTCTCGTGTATATCAAATATTATGATTTCTTCCTTTATTTGGGTTTTATAGTTTGGTTCATTTTAAGGACACATTCCGTGCTATGACAAGTTCTGAATCATTGTAAATTTGATGTTTTGTGTGTATACATATGAATATGGATTCTTGATTTTTGCACAAGACACATAAATAGATTGGGTCGTAGATTTTAAATAAACCATCGAGATGTAAAACAATTGATTTTAACATCAAAACAATTTCGATATATATACTATATATTATATATATATATAATATATATATATATGTGTGTGTTTGTGCGGGGACTGTGACTAAGTTATACTTTTGTTTCTCTAGCCAAAAAAGTCAATAATAGGTAGATTGTAGATTAGACATTTTGCAGAGTAGAGAAGTGCAATATGTGGTCTACAATGAACGTTTATTTCAAAATTGTCAAATTATATTTCTTGGATGATTAACATTCGTTATTTTAAGTAGATTCAAAGAAATTTACGATATCACTATTTATATTGTTTGATCATTAATGATACACGTTCAACTAAAAATAATAGTAATACATTAATTTGATATACTAATGTTTTTGTTTTTATTATTTTTTGTCGAATGACATGATTGAGTCACCATACGTTAACCCACAGTTAACCATTACTAAATACTTTTACAACCATAGATTGTGATTGTAGTTAATCCATTATCTATTATACAGGTACATTTCATCATTGTAGTAAACATGTTTTTAATCGCTTTCCGTGGCTTGGTTGACACAATTGTTGTATGTATAAAACAAAATGAATAGGCAATGAGTGTGGTAATTGTCTGACTAAGTCTGCAAGTGAAGGACAACATTTGTTTAGCAATTATTTTCAGTTCTGTCACATAATACAGCTGCATGCATTGGTTTGGGAGTTTGGTTTTACTTGACCTGAACATGTGAACTGGACCCATTTATAATACACCAAACATATTAACATCACTTTGATCTATAACTACAGCAAACTATCAACAATTATTTTCAGTTCTGTCACATTTTTATTTTATCATAAATAGCCATATATTTTTAATTAAAATAATTAGACTCAATAGTTTTAATTTAAGTTCATTTAAAATCAAATGATCAAAAATATATTGATTTGTTACAATCAAAAAAAATTATTTATCCTTATAGTTCAAATTTTTTATAGTTATTGACAAATTAAATCCTATATTTATTACAAAATTTATCAACATTTAGTATTTATAATTAAGTTAGATGATACATTATAGTCAATATTGTTTTTGTTTTTATATATATGGTTATAATTATTATAAAACTATTTATTTTTATATTCTACAATTATATTTTTTTCCCATAAGCTAAAATATTTAAGAAAATAAAAATAAAGAAAACAAAACCCTGGAGGAAACAAACCAAACTCAAAGAGAATATAAAAAACAATCCAAACTTCTAGCGAAGATATGTATGGAAACAAGAAGCATCATAAGATCTCAATACTAGTTATTAGTTGCCTTTAATTTCCTATTCAGCATTGAATTTGCAACTTTTCTCTGAAATAGAGACAACAAATTTAACCACAAAAAAGTCATTATATCCATTAAGTTGTTTTGCAATAGTTATTTTATCTTTCGGATCACCGCATAAAAAGTTCTAAAATTCGCATGTCATGATTAAATATTAGGATTGAAATTAACATGGGAGCTTCGATGAAAGATTTAGTAATAACAATGTGTATTAAAACTTCTTTAAAATTTACAAATCATAAAACACCACAAGTATTAATGTTATTAACAACTATTGTTAATAATAACTTACTGGTCTCATCTCAGCATCTCCCAAAAAGAAGTGAATCTATTACTAGTTTTTATGCTTTCCTCGAAAGTGAAAGTATCAACTGAATTCAAATAAGTTGTTCATGTACTTTTTATAGTTATTATTTTTTTTAGTAAAGGATAAAATTGTTTAATAATTGTGCCGCCTCTTAACTCAACATTGGAA
Organism: Cicer echinospermum; assembly: GCA_002896215.2. Lineage (NCBI taxonomy): Eukaryota > Viridiplantae > Streptophyta > Magnoliopsida > Fabales > Fabaceae > Cicer > Cicer echinospermum. The sequence continues at coordinate 3,626 of PGTU02002216.1, forward strand.
TGTGATGCAAGTAGAGTTAACAACGTAATGAATACTAGCATCATGACTTTCTTTGTTTGTACATTCAATTTCTATATGATTGGGGTAGTTATATGTTAATATATGTACTTTATCACGTTGAATTAAATTATTCATGGCTGGAGATGATTTATTACATTTATCTTTAGAATGTCCAGCAACCTTACAAGATTCATAAAATAAAATAATGAAAGTTTTTCATAATAATAAAAGAAAATAATTCATAGCCTTCAAGTTAAAACAACAATGCAATCTCTCGGTTCTTGTGCATGTCCACACTCGGCGAAACTTAGAGATTTCGTGTGTCACGGAAAGAACTTCAACACCAACTCTCTTGAGAAAAAAAATGAAAAATTGCAAAACTTAAAAGAGAACACGCAGGAGATAAACAGTTTAATGATAAGATACAGAGAATAGAGGAAAACAACGTAAGAAAAATGGAACAGATGGAAGGAAAATTTTAAAAAAATCAAGAGAAATGTCCCAACGTTTTTAAATTAGTTGTTTCATCAAAGAATCAAGAAAAAAAGGGATGTCAATACCTGATGCTTGAATTAATTGCAAAAAGTGTTTAAAATATTAAAAGAATCCCCCCTATGATTTTTTTAATAAAAGGTTATTAAATAAGAAATTTTAAGCTCTAAAAAGCTTAAAAAATCATATTTAATCCATCATTTCTTAAATAATTCTAAATTTTGTGGAAGAGATTCTTTAAATATTCTAAACATCATGCAAAGAATTGTTAAACATTCAGACGAAACACATGCGTTGAGTTAAAAACTGTTAATAAATTTGAAGGACCATTGCTTAAAAAAATTTAAAAATACTAAAAAGGGGAAATTATTATATTTTATACGGATAAAAAATTTATATAATCATAGTTAAAAAAAGATAAAGTGGTTCCTGACAAAAAATAAAAAGGAGACTATTTAGTCACAAAAATAAAAAGGAGACATTTAGTCTTCGACAATCATTAAAAATTGAACCGGTCCTTGGTTTAAAATTTAAAATAGACATTTTGATTCTTGAAAAAAATGGAAAGGAACAATTTGATTCCTACAAAAAAAAAAAACAATGTAGTCCATGTTACAACCAAAAACATTTCTAAATCATTATGGAATATAAAAAACAACCACGATTGTGTGTGGTAAAGTCTACGTTGAGTCTGTTTGTTTTAGATGTTTTTTAAAATATTTTAATTTTATATTTATAAAAAAAAATTACAGGAAATTAATTAAAAATACTTGAAATGATATAATATGATAAACTAGTTTTTTCAGTTGAAGCATTATTTTTAAATTTTTTTTATAAAAAAAAGTCATAACAAAAGACTTGAATAGTATAAAATATTTATTAAAAAAAACAGTAGTAACAAACGGATCATTACAGTAAAGAAAAATGGGGTCGCAATATCGCAAAGTTGAACTAAAAATTGCATTATCACTATAAATGTGCAATCACTACGCGAAAAATATGATTTTACAGCGTTTTTAAGTAATTTACAGCGCTTTTTCAAAAAAAAAAGCGTTGTGGAAAAAAACTATAAAACATGTAGATTATTGCTGCGCTTGATATGCACATTTTACAACGCTTTTTAAATAAGCACTGTGAAATGCGCACCATTATATGCATTATTATGCACCTTTTACAACGCTTATTGAAAAAAAAGTTGTAAAATGTGTTGCACTATAATGCATATATGGTGCACATTTTTACAGCGCTTTTTCAAATAAGCGTTGTAAAATGTGCACCCAATATATGCATTATAGTGCACATTTTACAACGCTCTTTTCAATAAACGCTGTAAAAGGGCATAATAATGCATATAATGTTGCGCATTTTACAACGTTTTTCAAATAAGCGCCGTAAAATGTGCACCCAATATATGCATTATAGTGTACATTTTACAGCGCTTTTTCAAAAAGCGCTGTAAAAGGTGCAATTTTTTTTTTAAATACGTTGTAAATTAAATTTTTGAAAAGTGTTTTTTAGTTTTTTATGGCATTTTTTTTAGAAAGCGCTGTCTTTTAATCTTTTTTCCAAAATTATTTTCATCCAGAATCAGTTCACAATCAGTTCACACAACAACAAAACATATTCAAATACATATTCAGAATCAGTTCACACAATCAGTACACAAAAACAGAACTATATAACTTTACTTTATATATAACTACATATACATTGGACAGATATTGTACAACAACACATATTCATATACATGTTCATATATTGTGTCCTATTCATATAACTAAAAGAATACACAAAATATAACTAGCTACCATATAATATTCAGATCCCTTGCAGCATGCTATTTCCCAGAAATCAAATAATGTTCATTTCAAGCACTACTGACACCAGTCTTCCTTTAATTCCATTAGATCTTCCTCAGAGTATGTTGGACTGGAATTGTCAAAGTACTGTGCAATATAAAATTGAACATATTAAGTTAGAAATCAAATATATAGATAATTTATATATGAAAATCATATAATGAAATACCGTACTGTTTCTGGATAATAGTTATTCCTGTCAACAATTCCTTCATGAATCACAATACATAGTACCCACAGTCATGTTGTTAGTTTGACGATGGCACTATAAAATAAAAACATATAAGTCAATAAAATATTTGTGCAATATTGATCGTAAAGGCATATATTGTAAATGAAAATTTAAAGCATATATTTCAAACCTTTATTAGATAGAATCCATGTGATGTTATAGACTTTTGCTTCGACACGTAGCGCCTCTTTTGAGCTCGAAAAACTTGTAAAGCACTATCGAATAAATAAATTGATTATTATAGCATTAACAACACATTATATATATACTATATGATATATAGATAATATATAATATATATATATGGGGTGTGTGGTGTGTTGTGTGTGTGTGTAAGAAATAAATGAATATTACTTACGTGTCGAACATAGTCTTTATATCGGAGTGATTGTTGTAATTGCCATGCAAGGGATCTAATATAGTATATAACTTCAGAGTCGCATTGATTGTAAATAGCACCCAATGTGGCCCTACAACAACAAAAATTTTGTTTAAGCAATTATTGTTTACACAACTAATAATTAAGATTCATATAAATTAAAAAAGATATAAATAAATAATATATAATTACGTACCCTGAATATATGGTGCAAAGAACAATTTATCCTTCTCTACTTTTCCTAATAACATATCTACAACTATAATTCTTACATTTAACTGGGTCGAGTTTACACATCGACAGCTTATGCGGAGACAAGAATGAGTATCTATTTGACAATTTGCCGTTCGCAACACAACCTTCTCATACAAAAACCTTCAATGAAAATTCAAATTTAGATTAATTATCAATAAATGCAATTAAAAGTATTTTTACCTTATGTACAAGCTGATGACAGTAGCACTCAGCTCCTTATGGTTGAGAAGTTCGTATATGTGCTCCTTTTCGAGAAATTCTTCATACTGTCGATATCCGAATATAGCTTTATTCATGATTATGATGCGCGAATGTCGTTGTTGCACATATTCCTTTTTACTTGGATGTTCAAGACACGCTCCGTATTTAGCAAGATATGGCTAACTTATTTTAGGAGCAGCAGCGACCGATTGTCCTCGGATCAGTTTTCTACTGCAACTTTAGCCAATTTTATTACCCTCCAGCTTTTTGTAGTTGCTATCTCTATTACACTCCAATTTTGAGTTTGCCGGCTTTATTTGCTGTGCGGGTGGTTTATTGATTGAATCATGAAAAAATGAGGTTAAATGTTAGTTATATATGATTTGAAAAAATGACAAACCTTAGGGATAAAATTAGTGATAAACATTTTTGGGCGATGTAATTGATTCGTTTCTGGGAATCTTTTTATCATTCCCTTTAGGCTTATTTCAGCATCTAAATAATAAATGTGAAATAAGATGGAGCGGAATAAAAACTCTAGCAAATTAAATATTTATAGTATATATACTATATATATATAATATATAATATATATATACTTTATAATATATATATATATTATATAATATATATTGTATATATAATATATATATATATCATTAAACATACATTCATATTAATTAAATATTACCTTATCGAGGGCAACAAGATGTGTGGGCATGCCACGTAACTACCAAATGCTCGCCCAAAAACTTCATATCTCCATCGTTGGTTCGGTATCCGCAAATGGTGCATTGGTTCCAAAGCAAATAATTGATGATAACTTGACATGGCCATAGGACCGGTGGATTGATGCAATACTTCTCCCGAAGTATGTACAATGTGCCCTCTCCGACCATCGGATGAGTTTTAAGGAGGATAAGTACAGACACATGGAGTGACACACTAATCAATGGTTAAAACATAAGTATGGTTAATATATAAGTATATTTAATACACAAGTAATATACATAAGTAAAGTAATTAATTACCCGAGAAGAATTTTGAGAGCGATGTTGCAACTGCGTTTTCACTCTCCATTTGTATTTCACTTAGAGCTGATCCGAGAGTTGCTTGTCTGTTCGTCTATCACCCAAAAGTGCCCACTTGCTCTGTAAGGTTTTGAGCTTCTCTAATACTTCCTCATTGGATGATTTTGCGTTTCTCTTGGGAAAAATAGTTTTTAGAGTACGCCAAATCCTTCCCCATAAACCGACCGACCTACTCAGGAGCATTAATACACCTTTACCCAGAATGTCCCTGCAAATTAGCTGGACCTTGTTCCCTCTTAATTTTCAGAACTATGTGTTCGAATATCTCCTAAAATTAATGTAGATATAAAGATAAGTTCATATCATTTTAAAATAAAATATTAAAAAAGTATTGAAGTGATAAAAATACAATATTAAAAATATTGAAGTGAATAATATACTTACACAAAGTTCTAGTTACTTTGTTGGACATTTCCATTGTCAACCACTCCGTCCCTAATTTACACGAGCTTCCTTCACAATATATGACGACCACAACGGTTGATCGGATTGGGGTCTTGCGCTATTCGTTAAGATCATAAACAAATATTGTTAGAAACTATAGTTTATAATACAAAATTACTTCATTATATAAAAGTGATGTTAATTACTACAAGTTTTTGCTCAAGACGTGCAATATCTCGCATACATGATTTTTTGCTATGGCTGCGTCAGATTTCTTGCCCTTTCGCGATTTGCCTTACTTAGTGATTTCATATAGTGAAAACATAGCAGTCGTGTAAAAATTAAAATATACGAATAATAAAAACACAAATGCTAATAAATTAATCACTTACGACAAACGCAGCGTCCGAACGTTTGGATACAAATGCACCTTCATTCATCATTATATATAATGTTATAGTATCTTGGGCTTCAGCATTCGTATTTGTCTTCTTTATCTTTTAGATAGAAATTAGAAGAGTAAGATCTTAATCCCCGGTGTGATTTTTTTCCAGCAACTCGTCAATACGATAACTCTTTCTCCCTTCATGCAAGAGCAAAAAGAAGTCTGCAAGCCGAAATTAAAGAGTTAGTTTGTGTAATGTATTCTCAATGGGAAAAAATTATAAAATGACAAAAGAGTGGATCAATAAAACGTTACCTGTATATCATTTCCACAGTATATATTTGGCATCCTTCAACGCCTTATCTCTCCAGTCATCGATTGTAATGAGGGATATTTTGACGAACAACAACCCAAATGTAACGTAACAAACATGGAGTGTTGGGCTTGATTGGCTGACCATTTTCATTCCATTCAAACCCTAATATACTCATATAGTAAGTACATGCTTTTTAAAAAAAGATAAAATTATAAACAGCAAACATCGCTATAGTAAATTACCTCAAATTAATGTCATTGCTCCTTGCTTTAATGACCTTTGCATTATAGGTAACGACCACATTTGACTTCGTTTTCGTAAGTCTTGCCGGTGTGACAACTCTTTCATCTTTGACATTCTAAATCCTTTGGTGGTATCCATTTATCTACAACAAGTTCAACATGCAGTTTATATAACTTCAACAAGTCAACATGCAGTATTCTAGAGTAATATCAGTATCAGTATAATCTTAAGAACAAGCTCCACATGCATTTTAGTGATAACAAAAAATTAATAACATCAAATACCTGAATAATGAGGTCGAAGAAATACGTTAAAACACAGAAATAAGAGTTCACAGAAAGTTCGCAGAAATACGATTCGCAGAAATATGGTTTAAAGAGATACGTAATGAGGGTTACGTATTTTAATGAAAGATATTGTGTGTAATGGAGAGATGATCGTGGATGAAATAAGGTCGAAATGAGGGAGATGATCGTGGAATAGGTTCGTAATGGAAGAGATGGATAGGTTCAAAGGAAGAGAAGAACGATGAGGTAGATGATAGTTGAAGTTACGTAATGAAGAGGAAACTGAAGCGTGTACTGTTATATATATAACCCTTTTACAGCGCTTTTTTATAAGCCTTTTAACGCTTGTTGGAAAAAGCGCTCTAAAAGCCTCCTTTTTATTTTTAAAAATGCTCTTTTACAGCGCTTGGTTGGAAAGCGCACTAAAAGGCTTAAAGCGCTTGTTATATGAATGTTTTTTTTAAAGCCTTTTACAGCGCTTTTTCAAATAAGTGCACTAAAAGGCCTCCTTATTATTATTAAAAAACGCTCTTTACGCGCTTTTTGTTCAAGAAGCGCTGTAAACAACGACCTCCTTGTTTTCTAATTATGTCTATATGGATGTTTTTTTTAAGCCTTTACAACGCTTTTATCAATTAATAAGAGCGCTCTAAAACCGGCCTCTTATTTTATTTTTAAAAGGCTCTTTTACAGCGCTTCATTGAAAAAGCGTGTAAAAGACTTGTTTTTCTTATGTTATATGAATGTTTTTTTTAAGCCCTTTACAGCGCTTTGTTCAATACGCCTCTAAAAGACCTCCTTGTTTATTTTTATAATTAAGGCTCTTTTTCATTTCAGTTTAGTTTATGTAAATTACTTAATTTATATCAGTCAGGTCATGTAACTACTAGTTGTATTAAATTCATGAAATTAGTATAAGAACACTCAAATCAAGCTAATTAAGATCAGAAAAATAAATTAATCAGAAAATAACAATACATGGCTGGCATATATAAAACAATTATGCATGTTCAGAACAATTAAATTATACAATAATAGTTCAGTACTCTCGCTCTATATAACAAAACAAGTACATTAAGATATGCCCTTCTTCTTCCTGGTAGGATCATATGTATGTCGATTTACTCGCAAACTCACGAAACGATGGATTGATCAAAATTCCCTCATCATGATCATCTCTAAGATATAAACCATCGTCAGTTGAATCA